>BMAC01000069.1:1743078-1776559 GCA_014905375.1 Phtheirospermum japonicum
ATATATATATATATATATATATATATATATATATATATATGTGTGTGTGTGTGTGTGTGTGTGTGTGTGTGTGTGTGTGTGTGTTTGTGTGTGTTTATATTCAATAATATCATGAGGCACACAATTCTTAATAATGCGGGCTTAAAATAGTTAGAGCATCTTCAATACAATAGTGTTAATTGAACTTATTACATTTTATAATACTTCGATGTTAATGTTATATATGTGATAAATTTTTTTTAATTTTCAGAAACAATAAAGAGAGAGAAATAACATGATTGGATGATATATTTAATATTAATTATAGTCATTGTCAAGAGTAATGTCTAGAATTTGACATTGCTCTTAACAATGTCAAGCATTTAATGTGCCATATAATCATTTTTATGCCATGTGTCAATTTTTTTCACTTTCAACATTATTTCATTGGAGATGTTCTTAATAATAGAGACATGAACCCAAAAATATATACTATGTCCAATATAAAAAATCATTCATCAGATCAAACCGGAAATCCATCTTCAAGAAAAACGAAAAATAAAATTATCTAATTGTATGTTAACATATATAACTCTTGATTCATTAGAGTAAACGAATGAACAACCCATAAATAAAGGTAAAAGAAAAAACAAAATAAACCTTTTTATTTCATATAAAAGGATTGGGTTGAGGTTTTAATGGTTTTATAGTCTTTTTGTTTTTCCTCTTCAAACTCTACATATTTTACGAAAAATATAACAGCTACAAATTCGAAATCACAACACGTACTATATCAAGGAGGTATGTATTCCATTGAGATATATTTTACAAGAATAGGGAAAAGAAAGGGTGAACATGGGCAAGTGTCACACAAAAAGAATAAACACAAGTTGCGCTCTAGTCAATATGACCTTGACTATTCCCATCGTAACAAAGCTATTAGCCAATGTTGAGAGAAAGATAGCCTAAATAAAAATCAATTTGTATCGAATTACAATTTTTGGTATGTCGTGGGATTTTGTTAGGCATCGTTTGGGTGGTTTGGTGATTTATAATGAATTATTATTACTTGATAGTATATATTTTACCAACAATGATACTTATAGGCAAATTCAAAATCAAAGTAAGTGACTTAGGTAAACTTTGTGGGATTTTAAAATTTTGTGTAGACTTTCTGAGATTTTTTTAAAGACTTCTCAAAACTTTTCAAACTTTTCACCTACACTTACGATCAATAAGTATATTTGCAAAACTAATAATAACACAAGATAATTACAAATAAATAACTTAGATATCAATGAATTTTATTTTTTTAAAAAATAGATTAATAAATGGAATTCTATCGTTCCTTACTTTTATTCTCTATAGACAAGGTTTATATACAAATTAATGACAAACTATAGGGCCTAAGCATACATCAGCCCATTTATCTAAATAATTAGACTTAACACCCCCCCTCAAGTTGGAGCTTGCAAATTACAAATGCCCAACTTGTCACGTAAATACAAGAATTGTCGTTTGCCTAGAGCTTTCGTAAAGATATCCGCAAGTTGCTCATCCGTATTCACATATGATGTACGAATAATACCATCCTGAATAGCATCACGAATAACATCACGTATATAATGGCAATCAACCTCAATATGTTTTGTACGCTCGTGGAAAATGGATTTTGAGCAATGTGTAATGCCGATTGACTGTCACAAAATAGATTCATCGCTCGTGGGTGTGCCACCCCCAAACTGTGAAGCAATGCCTTTAGCCATTTCAACTCGGAAGTGACCGCTGCCATGGAGCGATACTCTGCCTCTGCGGAAGAACGAGAGACTGTGTGTTGCTTTTTGGTTTTCCAAGATATGGGAGAACCACCAAGAATAACCAACCAACCTGTAATCGATCGTCTCATCAAGGGGCAACTAGCCCAATCCGAACCACACCAACCTATTATTTGTAGATCACAATCGGCTCGTAAAAGAATCCCGTGGCCCGAAAAACCTTTCAAGTATCTCACCGTACGAAGAGCCGCGTCCAAGTGCTCCCGACGAGGTTCGTGCATAAATTGTGCCAAAATATGTACGGCATAGGCCAAATCGGGATGCGTGAAGGACAGATAAATCAGACGACCCACAAGTCGTCTGTACACTTCCGGATTATCTATAAGAGCAATGTTTGATTGAGCTAAATTATGATTTTGCTCAATCGGAAACTCGGCCGGTCATGCCCCTAATAAACCCGCTTCTGCGATAATTTCAAGAGTATATTTCCGTTGACACAACAAAATGCCTTCGGAACTCCTTGCGACCTCAATACTAAGGAAATAATTCAAAGTACCCAAATCTTTCATATGAAAACATTTGCTTAAATATTTTTTAAAATCAGAAATTGCACGAGAATTATTTCTGGAAATTATTAAGTCATCCACATAAACCAAAATACTGAGATGAACATTACCTCAAGTCATAGTAAATAGAGAGTAATCCGAGTATGGCTTAGAGAAACCGTATCGTTTAAGAGATCCATCCAATTTTGCAAACCAGCAATGGGGTGCTTGTCGCAGACCATATCATGGTTTCTTCAGACGACACACCAAACCGGGCCGAGTACCATGAAAACCGGGAGGGGGTTTCATATATACCTCTTCATCGAGGTCACCATGAAGAAATGTATTGTGTACATCCATTTGGTGCAATTCCCAATTCTTTGCAGCAGCCACGACTATGAAAGCACGAACTGTTACCATTTTAGCGACGGGAGCAAATGTCTCATTATAATCAATGCCTTCGACCTGATGATTACCGAATATGACAAGACGAGCCTTCAAACGCTCAACTGTGCCATCAGAGTTATGTTTAATTTTGTAGACCCATTTGCAACCGAGAGCTTTCTTTCCCGGAGGTAACTCTTCCATTATCCAAGTGCCATTTTCGTCTAATGCGGAAATTTCTTTTTGCATCGCCGCTCTCCAAGCCTGATCCGTCATTGCTTCTTTGAAATTATGAGGCTCAATTCCTGCAATTACAGCTGCAAGAAATAGACGGTGTCGCATTGAAAATCTATTACAATTCACAAAATGCGCTATGGGATAGGAGGTACCTGAGGAGCCTGGAGTAGATGAACTAGGGGAAGGACTCGATGCTTGAACAGTATGTGCAACGTAATCTCGATGCCAACCGGTGGACGACGCGCTCGTGGGCCACGCACAAGCTCGAGAGGCTGACTGGCAGCAGCTGCACCATGGTCTGCAGCGGTGGCAGCAGCAGCCACACCTTGACTAGCAGTGCTGTCCGCGGGCTGGTTGCGATCAGGGACTTCCGCCACAGGGGGACTGCGGAGGGGATGAACTTTGAGTGAAGGAACAGCCCGTGGCGATTCCAAAAAGGCAGGTGCATTGTGCGCAGCATGTGCATCCTCGCTCATATCCAATACCATTTGCAAATCATTTTAAAATTCATGATCAATCCCCACATTATTTTAATGTACCTCAGTGGTTGCCACATTACGTTCGGATCCCTCAGTCGAATTTTTAGCACTAATAAGAGGGAATTCATTCTCACGAAATTGTACATCGCGCGACACAAAAATCTCACCCGTCGCAAGATCATATAATTTCCACCCCTTCTTTCCATGAGGATAGCCTATAAAAACACACTTCCTACTTCTAGGAGCAAATTTATCGCTTTTAGATCTTTGATTATGAGCAAAACAAAGGGAGCTAAAAACCTTTAATTCATCAAGATTTGGCTCTTTACCAAATAAAACTTCATAAGGAGTTTTGTTTCGAAGCACCGAGATGGTGTACGATTAATCAAATAAACCGCCCCAAGAACACATTCACCCCAAAAATCGATAGGTAAATTTCCTTGAAAAATCACAGCACGACCCACATTCAAGATATGTTGGTGCTTTCTCTCAACCCGACCATTTTGTTGAGGTGTCCCAACGCATGAGGTTTGAAATAAAATGCCATGTTCTTTAAAATATGAAAGCATGCACTTAAGTTCAGTACCATTATCGCTTCTCACCAATTTAACTGGCAACTCAAATTGACATTCAACCATAGTCAAAAAAGAACAAAATACGGAATAAACTTCAGTTTTTGAATTTAACAAATAAACCCAAACGCCTCTTGAATAATCATCAACTAAAGTCAAAAATAATGAGCACCACAAGTAGAAGGAGTTTTATACGCTCCCCATAGATCATAATGTATCAATTCAAAAATACGACTTGCTTTGCTATCACTATTAGGAAAACTATCCCGAGATTGTTTTGCCTGGGGACAAACATCACAGGCTTTATTTAATAATTTCCTACTAGAACTATTACGAACGGTAGGAACTAACTTTACCACTTTATCTGATGGATGCCCAAGTCTCCTATGCCACAGCTCGAAATTAGACACCACGGGAAGTTGCACTGCCCATACTGTAGGGATACGTCGAAAATAGTAGTCTCCTTCCTTTCGTTCACTGGCTCCAATCAGGCTCCCCGAACGTTGGTCCTGTATAGCACATAGATTATTAGTGAATCGGACAAAACAACTTGAATTATCAATCATTTTAGACACCGATATTAAATTGGATTGTAATTTAGGAACAAATAAGACATGTTCCAGAGTTAAATTTTTGGCCAATAGAACACGCCCCTCCTTCAATGCTACTGCTTGATCACCATTCGGAAGACCTACATGACAAGGTTCAATCGAGCGTGCATCCACCAAGCAAGATTCATTGCCCGTCACATGATGAGAAGCACCCATATCAATAATCCATGATGAAGGCAAAGACTCACCTAGAAAACGATCTTATTGATGATGATTAACCATATTCAATAAAATCCAAACATCCCCGGGTCTGAGGTCAGCCAAAGACACGTTATCTCCACTGTTAGGTGCAGCTAGGGACTGAGTTGCGGACCCACTCACTGCATTGGCGCGAGCAGCACCTGCCTTGTTTGCATTGGCACGGCCAGAAGATGGGGCAGTAGGTTTCAGGGAAGAGTGTGAGGAACCGGCATCCCCTTTTCCGTTGGCTTTCTTTGGCTCAAACCACCGGTCAGGGTACCCATGAAGCTCGAAGCAACCGTCGTTATCATGACCCGTTTTCTGGCAATGAGAACAAAATAATTTGGACTTATCTCGACGCTCCATACCTACCTTCCAGCATGGTGGAGGAACAGCAAAGACGTGTGCCTCTGACATTTGCGCTTTCTCGGCCCTCCCATTGGTTATCCCTTGAGATTCCTCCTATTGAAGAAGTGTTTGATAAGCACAATTTAAATCAGCAATAGGTTGTTGAGACAGTAAATTGGTCCTGACCGACCCATACAAGTCATCATCGACACCAATTAAAAATTGGTGGAACACCTCCTCATCCCTATCGAGCGCATACTTCCCTGCAACATATCACGTACAATGACCACAGACGCAGCCATGGGGAGGCTTGAGTCGCGTGAGATCATCAAACATCCCCGTTAATTTAGTATAGTAGTCCTCGATAGACATGCCCTTCGTTTGTTTGCAATCCGTTATTTTCGACCTTAATTGCTGCAGCCTAGGACCATTGGTGACGCAAAACCTCTTCTCCAAACAATCCCATAGCTTTTTTGCCTCTTCAAAATAGGGTATTGTCGCTGCAACCTTCGGATCCATAGACCGTAAAATCCATGAAACAAGCATTGAATTAACAGTTTCCCAATCAAGCAACTTCTTTTTCTCAGTCGACTTTGTGATAGTTCCATCCACAAAGACAAATTTTCGACGAGATCGTAAGGACAAAGTGATTGTCCTAGACCACGCTAGATAATTATCACTCTTCAAGATTACGTGAGTAATCAAATTACCGAGTTGATCACCCGCGCCTAGGTAGATCGGAGAGGATGGATCAATCTTCCCATCCTCGGCCATGATTTAATATTGATTGGTAGGAAAAAAAATCAGTGTTTAGGGTTTGGTCGCTCTGCTACCATGTTGGGATTCTATCATTCCTTACTTTTATTCTCAATAGACAAGGTTTATATACACTTTAATGACAAACTATAGGGCCTAAGAATACCTTGGCCCATTTAGCTAAATAATTAGGCTTAGCACATTCGTTAATAAATAAATAAATAAATATATATATATATATATATATACACACACACACACACTAGTTCAATACCCGTGTGTTACACAAAATTTATTGAAATATAAATATAAAAAATATTTTTGATCATTATAGAGTTTTTAAATTAATAATAAAAAATTCAAAAGATACCGTATTTTCAATTCATATCTTGTAGTGATGCCTTGTTACTATTTATTAATTATTATTTTTATTGTTAATGTTTATATTAAATTTGTAATAATTTTTCATTTACATGTTTAAATAAAATCAAAACTTGTCACATGTTTGACCCGTGTTTAATTTCTATTAATTAAGTATTATTATTAAGTATTTTAATATTTTAATATTTAGATTTAATTTTATAAGAACTTTTAATTACATACCTATAAGATATCGGTGTCTGATTAATATTATTAATTATTATTTTGAAAACTTTTATTTCTTATGTTTAGATTACATACTTATAATATATCATATTCTTAACATGTACCATATTTTACCCGTGTATAATTAATATTATTAAAATTTATATTTCTTATTGTTTAGATTGTAATTGTTAATAAATTAGTTACATACTTACATTATAATAAATAACTCGTAATTTATTTATATTATATATCTGAAATTCTAAGAATAAATATATTTTAACTTTTATTATAAATATAACTTATTTAGATTATTAATAAATAATTAAGTTTTTTTTAATTAATATTATCTTATAAGTAATTTGTCTTTTAATTAAAATGAGTAATCTTTTTTCTGATTATATGTGACTTTTTATATTTATATTAGAAGAATAAAAGAAAATTGAATTAGGAAAAATATAATAATATAAAAATATTAAATAAGGTAAATATAAAGGAAGGAAAGAAATAAATTAGGGAAATTATAATAGATTAAGTAGATATTAGAATTCCTATATTTTAGTAAGTTTTCAAAACTCCAAAATTCGCCAAGTAAGCAACCATACCACCAGAAAATTACACGTTAACCCAAAACTTTCTAAGCAGACACGTAGATTGCACTGATGCTCATAGATTGCACTGATGTTGTGTAAGTGGTGCCGAGTATTAGTTGGTGGAGGACGTTGACCGTTGGTGCGAAGGGTATTGGCAAACAAGGATGGTGGCACGTGATGCACTTACTTGGACCCAAATTAAAGAGATTGTGACCAGATATTACTGCCTACGTTTTTACCGTGATCAAATGGAACGTGAGTTTCTATACCTCACTCAAGGTAGTACAATTATGGTGGTCTATAAGAGGAAATTTAACCAGTTAGGTCTATGAGAATGTGTCTTATACTAAAACAGTGAGACGTGATCAAGGAATAGACGCAAGCCATGACATAGAGTGCAAACATGTTGAAATTCCAGGAAAAAGATACTGACAAAAGGTCCAAACCATGGTAAAGATGGGAACCCAAAAATCAAACAAGCACGCAAAGGCTGGTGGCAACGAGGATCCCCCTCAACCAAATGCTCGGCTATTGTGCGCAACTTCTGGCAAACCTCACCTTGGAGTGTGTATGCTTGGACATAAGAGGTGTTATTAATGTAAGACACCAGATCGTCTAATGACAAATTGCCTGAACTAATTTCATGACACAGGGAACAAAGGTCAACTCTCGAGGGGCAAAGCTCGATTGTTTGCTATGAATAAGAAGGATGCTAAGGAAAACCCAGGCACGATGACATGTATGCTATCAATATTTGATGTACTTTCTTTATCTCTTTTCCACACTGGTGCCCCACATTCATCCATCTCTAAAATATTTTATGCTGTGTTTAGAAGCAAGAACATTAGAGTAGAAGAATCACTTGAGTTAGAGTACCCTCGGGGAAAGTAATTTCCACTGAGTCAATGGTTAAATACTCCTATAGTCGTGAACAAGAATGACTTAGAGGCTGAACTATATGTGATTGATATGAAAGAATTTGATGTAAACTTGGGCATGGATAAGGTTGAATAAGTATAGAGCGGGCATTAAGTTGAGAGAGAGAGAGAACTTTGAGTTTACCCGAGAATAAAGAGACCATTTTATATGGAGTTAAGACTTGCACATTACCTCGAATCATCTCAGCAATGAAGGCTATCAAGATGCTTAGAAAAGGAACATGTCAGGGGTGCCTTGTAAATATAATTGTTACTCAATCACAAGAGTCGTTAATTATTGATGTACCTATCATGAACGAATTTCAAGATGTGTTTTCGGAGGATCTCTCAAGAGTCCTACCTAATCAGCAAGTGGAGTTTACTATCAATTTAGTACATGTGGCCTCACTTGTATAAAAGGCTCTTTATAGAATAACACCAAAGAAACTAGAAGAATTCAAGATTCAACTAAAAAAAGTTGCTGGACGTTAAATTCATTCGACCAAGTGTTTCCCTCTGGGCACCAGTTTTGTTTGTCAAGAAGGAAAATAGTACTTTGAGAATGTGCACTATGAGTCGATTTACTGTACACTGCACATCCCAGTGGTACCAAGATGTAACAAGATCTTAAGAGAACATTCTGGTGGAAAGGAATGAAAATAGATATATGTAAATTTATGGAGAGTTTTTTAACTCATCAATAAGTAAAAGCCGAGCATCAACGACTTTATGAATTACTTAAGCCACTTGAAATTCCACAATGGACGTGAGAGCATATATCTATGGACTTCGTTATTGGTTTACCCAGGACGGTTAGAGGAAATACAACAATATGGGTTATCATTAATAGATTGACCAAGTCCACACACTTTTTTTCCGATGAAAGTCATTAAGTATGAATCAATATGCACAAATTTACCTCAAGGAGACTGTGAGATTACATGTGATACTCGTATCAATGGTGTCAAATAAGGACACTCGTTTTACATCCAAGTTTGGGGGAAGTTTGTAGAATGCCTTGGGGACAAAGTTGAAGTTTAGTACGGCTTACCATCATCAAACGGACGACCGGTCCGAACGTATGATTCAAGTCTTCGAAGACATGTTGAGGGCTTGTGTTCTTGACGTAAAGGTGATTGGGAAACACTTCTACCTTGATCGAGTTTGCTTAAAATAACAGTTATCAAGATACGATTGGAATGACACCATATGAAGCCTTATATGAGAGAGTGTAGGTCTCCAATTTTTTGAGATGAAGTTGGTGAGAGAAAGGTGTTAGGGCCAGAGTTAGTTGAGGAAACGGTGGAAAAGATCAAACTGGTTCGTGAGAGAATCAAGGGCGTTCAAGATCGGAAAAATTCGTACGTGGATAAGCGTATCAAAGACATGCATTTCGAGGTAGGAGATATAGTGTTTTTAAAAAAGTCACCAAACAAAAGGAGATCTTCATTTTGGTAAAAAGGGAAAGCTTCGACCAAAATTTGTTGAGCCGTTTGAAATTCTTGATCAAGTGGGGGATCTAGATTATCGTTTGGCTTTACCATCTAAATTTGCTTTCGTGCACAACGTTTTTCATGTGCCGATGTTGAAAAAGTATGTTCATGATCCAAGTCACAATACCAATTATAAAACTTTGGAAGTCAATAGGGACTTGACCTATGAAGAGACGCCGTGTGCGATTTTGGAGAAGAAAGCTCACAAGTTAAGAAATAACGATATTACATTAGTTAAGGTGCAATGGAACCGACATGGCAAAGATGAGATGACTTTGGAACGTGAAGATGAGATCTGCACCAAATGTCCAAATATTCCAAATTTGGTATGTACTAGAATTTTTGAGGGCGAAAATTTCTTAGAGGTGTAGGTTGTAATACCCGAGTTATAAATTAGGACCATTAATTAATATTAATAAATATTTTATTATATTATCAATACCATAGTTATTTTTATTTTATCTTCAACTTAAATTTCAATATAAATATTATTTTTATGTAGGGCTACATTATTTATAAATCATATTTTCTTGGAAAAATTCCATAGATATAAGATTTCGGTGTCCTAATTCCATTTATCATGTTAGTTAAAAAATTCCATAAATAACTAACCACTATATAAAAATCTCATTTATATGTGATTATAATTTGTAGTATATTCTGAACACTAACCAAAATTAATTATTCTTAGATATCGTCCTTAATTATCCTTCCTATAATATCCCATTAGTTCATAATTAACATAATTATTCTTAGATACCATTCTTAGTTATTCTTCTATAATATCTTACTCATCTTAATCATTGAGATTGATAATTAACGTAAAATTAGATATGTTTTTTACACACATTTTTATATTTTTTTTGTATTAACTTTTTATTTATATATGATTGATTTTATCTATCTTATACCATAAATTTTTATTATTTAATTTGTTGTTGATTTATATTTATAACTTTAGACGAATTAAATCCGATTACTAAAAGAATACAAAATAGACCAATCAAAAATCATTTTATGAAATTATTTGAATAACAAAAATGAATGAGAATAAACAGAAAATTAACTACAGATCATCCGAACCAAATTTGAGAACCCAATAGGCCTATAAATCAAATATTAACTTGTATCGTTTAGATAAAACTATAAGTAAATTACTATTCAACTGTACTTAAACTAAACATCAACATCAACATAACACATTAGTAAACTGGAAATCAACTTTACATAAACTAGATAATAAAATATCAATTTCGAATATCTAATACAAAACCTACACAAACTCAAAAAAAGAAAAAAGAAAACCCAATAGTATTTAGTATTTACTAGATTGAATTTTTTTTTTCCTCATTTCCTCATGTAATGAGAAGGGGATTCATCATCACCACTCTGGTAGCCGTTGTCTATTTTGTATTGAGCGGGAGTGCACAACAAAGTAGCAAGACTTTGCACGTGAGTTCCAACATTAATATCTTTTATTGGAGTATCGGCTTAAGAAATAAAGTACTTAAAATTCGAAATCATGAACAAGCCACAGTCCCAGTACAATTAAAAATTACATATCAAGAAACAACATTAGGTAAATATTAAGTACTTGTTAGTTAATTCATTTACGGAAAATTTGAAGTGATCATAGGTAAGTCACAATTTCATATATGAAGTATTTAAAAATCAAAAGTGAAAAAAGAAAAGGAAAAACCAGATCTTATTAAAATCTTGATATATACATCATCAACTACACAGTAATAAATTGGAACCAACTATAGTTAAACCAAATACTACAACGACAAAAAATGAAAAAAACATGGTGAAATCGACACAAAATTAACAACAATATATATGGCCTTGAATACAAAATCTTGTATAAAACAAAACATGGATTCAAATAAAGATCAACCAACACAAACCACAATCGGGATAAGAACCTAATACATGCCAACCATACATAAATTTAAAATCAACATAAATACTGGTGTTTGACTCATTCTTTCTTTCCTAAAACTAAACTATACTATCATACAGTGTTTTAAAAATCGCTAGGCGGCTGCTAGGCGTCAGGCCAGCGCCTAGCGCCTAGGACGGGGTCTAGGCGGGGCCTAAGCGGGGCTTAGAATTTGAGAATAAATACCCTAATTTATAACTTTACATCCAACCATTTAATAGTTCAACATACTACTTACTACAAAATAAAGTTTATGACAATTCAAAACTAAAAGTAATAATCACAAGTTACAATTCACAAGTTTCAAGCTATTATTTGATTTAAAGTTCAAAACAACATAGATGCATAAGTTAATTAGTTAAATAAAAATACCATAACATATATTACAAAATCAAAATAATAAAAAAATAGGCCCAAAAATGACATCGTTTCAGGACATAATTTTTTAAAAAAAAAAAATAGCCTAGCGCCTAGGCGCCGACTAGGGCGCCTAGGCAGTGCCTGGGGTGCTCGACGATTTCTTTGGCTTACTTTTGAAAATCGTAGGCGGATTGGTGGCGCCTAGCGTCTAGGCGCCGCCTAGGCGGGCGCCTAGGCGGGCGCCTAGGCCGATTTTTAGAACAGAGCTATCATATACAGAAGAAAACTGGAGGTAAACAAAAAACATACCGGTGTATGAGAAGCCATTATTGCCCTGCCAAGCTCAAGTAACAAAGTTCCTAAATATTGGAAAAGCGATTTTAATATTATAGCATTAGATTGACTTCCAGAGCACTCCTATGGATCCATCACATTGTCCCGTCAAGATGCTGCATCAAAAAAAAGCTACAACACCAGCATTAGAGTATTGTTTTACAATGTAAAGCTATAAGTTGGATCCCACAGAAAAATAAACAACTACTTCATCATAAAACTCTCATATTTTGAGGATTCGAGAAGAAACTGGGAAAAGATAATCAAAATGAAAACATTCATAAGATAACACAATCAATTTTACAAGTTTACAGGAGAAAAGTCTTAACAAGCTTGGCTCTATTATAATTGCCAAAAGCTGGTATATACTACATTCAACAAATAAGCCAAGAAAAAAGTTTCTAACACACATATAGCCTTATCATAATAGAAACAATACAAAGCTAACTCAAATCATCTCACCTATAGCAAGAAATAAATCACAGATAAACTAAATCATAGATATATGTCATCAAGATATATCATCTGAGATCAACGAATTATAAACCAGTATTATTATTCACCCAAATAGAACTGTGGAAAATTGAAAGAAACAAAATGGCATCGCAAAGCATCAAGTTTCACAAAGAGGTAAAAATAGTAATTATGGAAAGAAAAAACCAACTAACGGTAGAATTAGAAAAAAAACTTTCAAAAGGTTAATACCTCATGGTATTTACTCTATTTTCTTTTATTTATTCAAGCCCAACAAATAAAACTTCTTTTGCTTACTAAAATAAACTATTTAACATAAATTGTAAACTTTTTTAAGTCTTCACTTAAATAGAAAAAATAAAATAAAAGAATTGCTCTCAACCCTATAAACTTAGCAGGCGACGCAAAGGGTAAATTTATTTTCTTCAGCCTAGATAATTTTTCTTTTTCTTCAAAACAAAACCCTTATCTTTACAAGTCTTACAAAACACTCGTGGGTCACCCGGTAAAAGCAACAAGCCACGAACCAATTCTCAATTTTACAAAGTTTCAAAACCTTTTACTTTCTTTTGTTTAATTTAGTTTCGAAAATATGTGTATAGTAATAATAGTTTATTGTGTGTATAGTAATAATAGTTTAGGATCGATTCTCGTTTTTCGCCTAGGTGACATTAGTGTAAAATTAAGTGTTAGTTTCACTTGACACACACTCTCCATTTTCTTTCTACCTGGACAAGTCCTCTATCATTCTCTGCATTCTCTGTTTCTTTCCATATGCATTGTCGCTTTGTCTAAATACGCATTGATTCCTACCAATCTAATTTGAAAATAACTTTGATACTTTACCAAGTGTAAATAAATAAATATGCATGTAATGAAGAAAGTGCAAATACATGCACATTTAATGACAACACATAATTTAAAAACACATTGATAGCTATATAAGTGTTAGCGCATTTAAGGAAGTTTAAAAATCTTATAATTTGTGATGTTTGGAATAAAATATTTATACAAGGAAGTTTTTCATAATTTGAAATTTATATTCCTTCATTGATAACCTTTTTTAATTGAGATTATATAGACTTGTTATTAAATTCATTAATAATGTGAAATATTCATTGTTCAAGAATATAATTTCAATACGAATATACATGCTTCACAAAGGTGGAATGTTTAAGATAGATAGATAGAATAGTAATATTGATAACCATAAATAATTACATAAATATAAATGAGTTGAATTTGTCGTTTATGTTTATAATTGAATAAATAAATTTGATAGATAAATTTGTATTTTCAGTTATCTTATATTTACTTTATTACTAAAATAGAGTGAAATTATTCACTCATGTTTATTAATATAGATATTTTCAATACATGAAAATAATATTCAAATAAAAGTATACATGCCTCACAATTAGATGAATTAGTCACATGTTTTTTTATCAATAAGCATGTGATTTTACATGTGTGTAACTAGGATAGTGGCTCCAAATTCCCGTTAAATGAAAGAACTCTAAATTGCGGGTGAAATAATTGTTTCAATTTAATAAAATCTAAACCTTGCATCTTTCCAAGTAGGTTCTCAAAAATATTTCCAATCAGGTTTGCTTATGTGAGGTTTGCAAACCCCGCAATTGCAATAAAATTAAGATAAGATTAAAAAAAACATTCATCAATATCACATATTTCAAACACTGAGATAACACATACCTAGGGGTATCCATCTTTTTCATTGGGCCGGTTATTCCAAATCGGAGCATTTTGCACATGCAAACATACTTACATTTTAAACTCAAACCCAAAAAACTCCACAAATCAAATCGATCAACAAAGTACAGGTACAGTTAGTACGACTAATCAAATAATTGAACAAATAAAATAAATATAGATTTAAACCAAAAAAAAAAACAAAAAAACTTTAAAGATCCACACATCGATAAGGGGCCATACCGTGAGCAAAGAGAGAGGGAATTTCCAAATGAGGCTAGAGTCATAAGTCCATATCTGATCAAACTATCCTTTCTATTCAAAAACTATTTATCCTATATGTATATCAAATTAAACATTACTTTTTTAGTTTATTTTATTCAATTTATGATATTCATAATAATAATAATAGTAGTACTGCAACAATTAAACCATATTTTTATATGAAAAATATTTTTGATATATTTTTTAATATACATATATATATATATATATATATATATATATCAATTAAACTTATGGTATTAGATTGAACAAGTATTTCACCCGCAATTTATAGTTCTTTCATTTAACGGGGAATTTGGAGCCATTAGCCTAGTTACCCGCAATAATTATTTCTGTTATTCCTTCTATCGCCTAATTAGATTATATCTAGATACTCAATAACTTAATATCTCATCAGATAGGAAAGATAAATTTTCATGATTCCTTCTCTCGCCCAATTAGATGTCATCAAGATAGATAAATTCTCTAGTTTATATCTAGATACTCATTAAGATAAAATCCAATCCAACGAATAATCCTACAATAAGTCCATATACATACCAATATATTGTTGGATTGATCAATCTGAGAATATAATTATTGATTATTATTAATTGGCTTCTCAGCTTATAATATTCGGTATGGTGGCTGTGAGATTAGGCTAAGAGATTTTCTGATCAAAGGAGATGAAAGTTGTGGATACGGTGGGCTGGCGCGACATACTAGGGTGGAGAAGTGGGTTCGATGATGATTTATGGTTTGTGATGACTCGATGTTGTGCCTCCGTCATGGGATCATCGTCTATGAGATTTGTGTACTAGTAGACTTGTACTGATTCATCACGTGTGGATGTGGTGTGTGTTTCAAGTAAACGGCTCACCGTTGATTGAATTAATTTTATTATTTGGTAGTTTTTGTTTTATCAATTTAATTTTAGTTTTTATAATTTATCATTTTGTTTTACACCTCCAATTCACTATCAACTCTAATTTAGCCTCCATCACCCGAGCGTAGTATGTAATCCATAGATAGTATGAATTTTTTATTTTATATGTGAATGCTAGTTTGCAATGTGTCAGTAGTATGTAATACTCATAATGAAAGTTTACTGTGTAATACGAAATTTTGACAAATAGTATGGAATTTCACAATATAATTTGAGAAAGAGATACTTGAACATCAAAAGGAAACATGAGAAATCCTAATTGATGTTCAAAAATGAGTCAAGACCCTTAAGCCAAGTGCAGTCGGAGGAAGACGATGTATAACTTTCAAAGTGCAGCCGGAGGAAGACGATGTATAACTTTCACGACGGAACCCTTTTTACATCAAAAGGGGAAATCAACCGAGGAAGAAAAAATGATAGCCATAATCAAAGGAACTCCATTACATCCCTAGAAGTAATGAGAAAAATCAATGTTGAAGATGTACACGACCTTGTCGAATCCTTTACCGGATTGGGTGTTGTAGATCTAAAAATGAACTCAAGAGAATCTTCAACCTTGGTTCCAAGAAGTGATCTTGCACCACCACCAACAAGTCCCATCCAGGCGAAAGTATGACTTCACATGAACTAATACCAGACGCACCAATGCCACATGTCGAGGATTTAACCATAAAAGGAGATCCTGCAAACATAGTAGGTACTAGGCAACGATCCCGAAGGCCCAATATTCTCAACACGCCATATGAGAAGTCCCAACTTGATCATATACATCTTCATAAATTAATGTTAAATCTGAATATTCCAGATTTCAAGAATCCAGAGATAATAATAGGCAATTAGCATGTTCAATGCTAATTGTGGTTGGGACTCTCGGCTTAAAAAAGGAAGGGTTCATTTTACTCGTTTAAATGAGCCTTGAAGGCTCGTTAAAGATTGCGTGGGATTTAATAGGGTTAGATATAAAAATGGGAGTTATATCTGGAGAATCATTAAAAGGGATAGTCGATAATATGGCTAAATTATTCAAAATCCATTTTATCGGACATGATATTTTGAGGGTGTGGAAGATGAGAAGCAAAACGAATACATATAAGCCCTCTATTGCCTCGAATTACGACATATTTGTCATGTAGGATGATACACCCAGCTATTCACCGAGTACAGATGGAAAGCCAGGGTGAACGATGGGGATGCGGCACAATTATTCTTTGTAAAAATACCAGGTCATTGGAGAGAGATGTTAATCCAAAGATATAAGCCAGCAACTGATATAGACATGGTTACTAGAAGGATGCTATTTCTAAAATCATAGTGGTGCCACCAGACAACACTTCACAAGAATTACAAGAGATCAGTTCCTCTATGTTGTGCTGAAAATGATATCCCATAGTAGTTGGAGGTCATTCCCATAGACATAAGCGAAAGAAAAGAAGTCACCTTTATACTCGGGGAAACAAGAGAAGGTTTCCAGGGAAACCAAGAGGACTACAACAAAAAGAACTTTCAGACGAGCTCACATCAGAGCTAATGAAAGTTTTAAAGATTGCAACTACTGGACGTGTTGAGTGAGAGGGCATATTTCAGCAGATTGTCCAAAAAAATCAAAAAAGGGAAGTCAGACAATTCGAGAAAATTCCGAAATTCAAAGAAGTTGTTTACTATCAGAACTTAGTACATGTGTATCAATTTGAAGATATTCCCTCAAATGAAAGCATATATGAAGAAAAATATACTCTGAAGATGGAAGTGAATCATATTCAGAACCAGAGTGAAGAAGAATTTCTTCAACAAGTGATTATAGAGGATATGTCAGGATTCCTCTTTCATATAACTGTCTCTCATAAAGCACTTATGAGAAGATCCAAATGTATGAAAGATTTACAATAGGAGCAATGAAAAAGGCGATGAATAAATTGGGGTTGATGAACCAAAAACACCAAATTATATAGAATTTCCACGGGAGCATGCGCGATACCCACAAAATACTCATGTAACCAAATCGAGATGCAACTAATCCCTTACATTGAAACCTAGGAGATTAAGAGTGGACTCAAAAGGGAAATGACAAATACTCTTTCATGGATCCATATTGTAGTCATCAAAGTAATCATAAATTAACTTTTAAAGAAGGAGTTAATTGCCATTAATCTCGCTCTCTTTCATAAAGGAATCTCAAATATTAAAGATTCTTATCTTGGAGTGATCACAAGAAATATATACACGAGAAAATTGGCATTCAATGTTTACCCAAGAATTGCGTATAATTTGGTAAACCGAGATTTCAGTAGAGTTCTTACCATTCATCAAGACTTTAAGAGGTCAGACCTGATGATGGGAAATAGACCCTACTCGATTACATACAATATTTTCTATGCACTCTCGAATACTCATCATTCAGAAGTATTATTGAGAAAGGAATTCATAGAAATACCAAGGATCTCGAAGATGTGACAAAAGCCGTCTTACCAGAGATCATGCAAACTTCAATAATTAGAGAAATTGACATGAGAATCCAAGATCGACCTATCCTTAATAAAAATAAGAGTCTCATGATCGAACAAAGAGAATGTCTTTTTAACAAGATATAATGATTAGTGGACCTCATTGGGAAGGTCCAAGAACCAGGTAAAGCACTCGAGCTTCTGAAGTGTTCAAGACCAACAGAGAATCGAAGTGCTTAGAAGGATGGAGAGGTGTAGAAGTGATATTCGACATTACACGAAAAGATAACATCTTTCCTTGTGATGTATTATATCACTTAAAACAATCTTCCATAGGAAAATACCGAGGAGTCCTCAAGATCAGAGAAATTAAAACAGTGATTGAGGGTAGCGCGTGAAAAATCCAAAGAAACTAATGCTAAGGTTAGAGTTTCTCGAGAAACATAAACCTTGGAAAAGATTGAGAGATGGAATGGAGTTTACAGTGGGTGAAAAAAGATACAAAATCAAATGATCACCAATCCATTCTCCATATACATTCTAGTTGGAATGATATATGAAAAATATCGTGCAAAATATTTTACAGCCTACATTGATTCAGGCACAGAGACATGTATAACTAAACTAGAAGTCTTTCCTAAAGAAATGGAAGAAGAATTGTCCTCAGTGGCGGAAAGAGATTTCTCTAAAAGGATTCTCATCATTAAAAGAGGAATCAGGCAAGCAGAAATGATAATAAGAGGAGCAAATGGTATTCCATCGTACAAGGTCAAGACTTCACCAATCTATTTCCACGATACAAGAGCAAATATTATGTCGGGAAATAGTTTTCTACAGATATTTAAAAGATTTACATAAGAAAATGAGACTAGAAGACTTATTTTCACAACCTCATGTGATCATAAAATCATAGTCCAGCGACTACGAGAGGCATTCCACATAAAAATGTCAATCAATTTTCACATCAAGCATGGTGATGAAGGTAAATTTCGACACCAAAAAATGAAGGATCAAAGAAGGTATGGAGAAGCGATTCTCCAACTAAGAATTGAGAACCTAGGAGGTCGAAAGAAGGAAAAGATGAACCAAAAATGATTGAAATCATCAAAGCTAGCCTAAACAGGAGTTCGTAACCAGACACCACTACGGAAGAACAATTTTCATTAGAGGATATCAAAAGATAAATTCAAAAGAATTTCAACGAAGATCCTTTCACATAGTGGGATAAGAATGAGCTCAAAGTATCTCTGAGGGTGAAAACTAGAAAAGAGAACGAGCTTGTTAGATATAATATTATCCTAACGAATCAAGAAGATCGATAGAATATGTAACAAATACTTAAGGAACAAATCGACCTTAAGTTAATTGAAGCAGGTGTCTCTCCATATAACAGTTTCGGGTTTCTAGTTCGTAACCATGGAGAAATAAAAAGAGTTAAGTCGAAATTATTTATTAATTACAAAGGAATAAATAACATCTTGGATATCAATGGATATTATATTCTAAGTAGAGAACATTTGGTAAATTCAATTAAAAATGCAAAAGTGTTCTCCAAGTTCGATTGCAAATATGGATTTTACCAAATTAAGATGGAGGAAGAAAGCAAGAAGTTCACGGCCTTCTCCACACCACAAAGACATTATATATGGAATGTTATGCTCATGAGACTAGCAAATGCACCCCTAGTATATCAAAGAAAGATGAATAATCTCTTTAAAGATCATTTCAGTTTCATGTTCATGTACATTGATGATATACTCATCGTATCGAAGAACATGAAAGATCATCTAAAATATTTGGAAACGTTCTTAGATATTTACCACAAGGAGGAATTAGTGCTTTCAGAAAAGAAGGTAGTAATAGCAACAAAAAAAAACCGAGTTCCTTGAGATAGAAATCGATGAGTTTGGATTTATTCTACAAAATCATATTGTGAAAAAAACACAAGGATTTTCAGATACACTCAAGGATAAAACGCAACTTCGGAGTTTTTTGGGAGTTGTTAATTTTGTTGGGATGTTTATAAACAATCTAACACATTATAGTAAGGTGTTCAGTTCCCTAATAAAAAAGGACACCTATTTCAAATGGGTAGAGGAACACCAAGAATGGTTTAAACAATTTAAGGAGGTTGCAAATAACTTACAAATAGGGGTGTGCAAATTTCAGTCAAAAAACGAATTGACCGAAATAACCGACCGAATTACAAAATTCGGTTCGATTTTTTGAAAGACAGTTCGGTTTTCGGCCAACAAAATCGATTTAACCAAACCGACTGAAATATATTACTTATAAATATTATATTATATTATATATAGTAATATTAATATGTATTTTACCTTCCACTAAATCTCTCACTTACTGAGCCTCAATGATGAAAACCTAAAAATTTCTTTTACTTTTGTTCCTAAATTTCTCAGCCCGCCGCCGCCATACAATTCCAATTTCCATCTCAGATTTCAACCCTCAAGTGGCCGTCTGCCCTTAATTTCATCTCAGATCTCAGCCCGCCGCCATCTCAGACAACTTCACAAATGGCCGCTAATTATCTTCACCCTCACTCCATCGTTATCTCCGGGACTCCAATTTCGACCTCGATTCAGACTTTCACTCAACTCCGGTGAATCAACTCCACACCATTCACTCTGTGTATCTTATTGGTAATTTAACTACTCCAGTTTCTTGCATGCACCATTTCTTGAAATTTATTTTGCTTTCAAAATGAACGGAAACATTGAGCCTGATATGGTCATAATAGACTAATCTCATTATTAGATAATAACATAAAAAAGGTTAAAAATATATATTTATAGTATTGATATACTTATCTTGTCTACACGAGTTAGATATATCGTGTACTATTTTCCCACAAGATTGATGAGGTAGGTAAAAAGCACGGACATCTGAATTATTTGATAGAGAAAAAATGTTTCTTATAGTGGTAGTAGATAAAATATGTTTTCTTATAATTTATGTGTACTTTAAAAAATCTCTCCTTCTTGTATGAGTTAGGAATCATTTATAAAAAGAAGATGTTTTCTAAAACCAAAAACATATTTCTTTTGATGATAGGTGGGTAAAACTTGATATGAAAAATAGCATATGATAGGTTGGATGAGTTTTTTAGGTTGAAATTTTCTGGTTATTATGGGTTCTGCCAAACTTTTACTTATAAAATGGATCAGATCCTGCCTGTGTACCTCTTAATTTTCTTTTAATGTTAATGGCAAACCTATTGGCTTTGTGCAATCTACTAGTAGAGGTATTAGTTAAGGGGTCCCATTTCACCCTATTTGTTTATTACTATTGTCTGAGGTAGGGCTGCAAACGAACCAAGTCGAGTCGAGCATTGACCTTATTGAGCCAGGATAGATTTATATTGAACCCTGCTCGAGCTCGACGAGCCAAAAAAAAAGCTGCTCGACTCGGCTCGCCAAAATAATTGCCATGCTCGAGCTCGACTCGAGATCGGTTCACCTCGAGCTCGACTCGAATGCTCGCCAAAATAATTGCCATGCTCAAGATCGGTTCGTCTCGAGATCGGTTCGGTTCGAGATCGGCTCGAATTTCTTGGCTAATAAATATACTCAAACCTGCTTATTTACAATTCTCACAAATCACAATCAAAATTTAGTCTAATTAATAGCATAAAATGCATTGAATGTTTGCAGCACAAATAGTTTATCACCATCATACAATAAGCCCAATATTACATGTCTAAGCGAATAATAGTACATGTCCAACAAAAACATGATTATTCATAACGAAGTACACAAATCTCCAACATTCTACATGGATTTAAGCGAGAGATGATGGTCTGCCAGCTCAGTACACATTTAATAGTCGTAGCATACATCGTTGAAGCTGCATATAAGAACCTTCAGATACAAACTTAAATCAACCTTGCCTGCACAAAAACAATTAAAAAGACTACATTTTCGTCGTTCCATTAGCAACATCCTGCACTAAAAGCACACATACAATGTAGGTTATCATCTTTACACTACCTACATTCTTCATCCATGCAACACTCTGAGAGATTACAATACAAGCCCAAAAAATGTCAAGAAAGAAAGTATCGCCATTTCTAAAATCGAAGGAAAATGCAAAACACGAGATATAAATGCATCATCCGACCGAATATTCCCGTCGTTACTCCGTCGCAATGACGGGCTTCTAATTATTGAGACGGAATGTTCCGTCGTAGATTGTTTCTTTCTTGAGACGGAATGTTCCAATATATATATAGTTAATTAAATAAAATATTTCAAGAAGCTGGGGTTAGATAAAACATTAAGAAAATATCAACCAGTATTTAAAAAGGAAACATCATTCCAGATGGAAACAGAAACATCACTGCATCTCTGAAAGCTAAAAGTTCAAGTTTACAAGAAACATGGCCTCCATGTACAAGAATATGCGATTAAATAAAGGAACATAAACATACAAGCTTAATAAGAAAATATGTTGAAAAAAGGACCCACAATTATTATTATTATTATTACAGGGAAAGAAACTCAACAATTTTCAAAGACTTACCAGGGATCGACGATCTTTAACAAACAAGAATCGTTGAAAATATTTTTAAGAGTAATCATGGTAACCAACAATACACATAGCAAGTCAGTTTACCAGAAATATTTGGTTTTACCTTTTTTGATTTTTTCTTTTCTTTTTGGCCACCAGATGCACACAAGTACTTTGCTGATTTTTTATTTATTAATTATTTTTTATTAATAAGAGAATTTATGTAGATAAAAACCACTAACCAACAGGTAGAACAATAAAAAACAAATCTCAGTCGTGATGCAGTCTTACAGCCTGAAATGAATTAGCATAAAAAGAACAGTAATAACAAGCAAGATATGTATCAATTACTCATTTTTAGTATTTCAAAGGTTCACAGCACTCTAAAAAAAATAAAAGACTTGATGAAACATTCAGATTCAAATCATTTATGGAGAAGTTCTGCAAATGAAAACCAAGTGGCTGACAGAAGCTATTCAATTTGGGAACAAACTAATAGATGATCTTTTTTATTATCCATATAACCCCTGAGAAAAACCCTATGAACTTTATTATACCTGAGCCTCATGAAATAGGTAACACGATCTCCTGGGTTAACTTCACCTTCTACAATATTAAGAGCAATAACAGAAAAGATTATCATTATGCAAATTATTAGGAACATTGTAAATAATAGATATTATAATCATTGACATAATTACCTTGATCCCTTTCTTGACTCCGTGTAGCTTACGACACCAGTCACCAGCACACATCAACATTTCAACCGTTTCAGGAACCAATGAAGCACGATAGGAATCGATCACTCTAGATCCAGTACTAAATGTAGCTTCAGAAGCGACAGTGCTGATAGGAATGGCTAAAATATCGGTAGCCATCTTTGGTAAAATCTTGTACTTTGTAGTGTCCCTCCACCATTTGAGAGCATCTAGTTTAATAATATCCACATTTGAGTCCTCTGTGATAGTGAGAAGACCATCTTCAAAGTAAGCATCCAATTCATTCTTTTGTGGCTGAACAGACTCGATGGTCGAAATATGAGAGAGAAACTCACTCATGCCTGTAAGATGCGAGACTGTTGAAGATGAGCCACTAGTGCTATTGGTTGGTGCGTCTTTGTTGACTAACTGAGAACTCTCTGAGCCACTTGAAGTTGATGTGTGTATCTCTACATATTCATTATATAGTTCATACAAAGCACGTCGAACCTTACTTATATTCAGTTCCACTTCATCAGGAGGATACATCAATGGAAAGCAATAGTTTATGACCTTCATTTTGCACCTGGGATCCAAGATAGCAGCTATGACCATCAATAAGTTGCATTCATCCCAATATTTATCAAATTTCGCCTTCATTTTTTGAATCATTGATCGAACAAAGTAATCTTCATCGTTAGCTTTACTATCTAGTAGTACTTTTATCCTACACACTTCATTTAGATATAAATTAGCTGTAGGATAATCACTACCAGATATCACATGAGTAGCTGTCCAAAAAACTTGCAAAATGTTGCACATCTTTCGTACTTTTTCCCATTCTGTCGTGGCTGGACATAATTCATAGTGCGGCTCTCTGTCTTGGAACCTCGGAAAAACATCTTGATATTTTAGAGCACAATCTAACATCTCATAAGTAGAACTCCACCTTGTTTTGTAGTCATAAAGTAGCACTTTCCCGGGTAATTGCAACTGTTGTACAATTTCAGCAAAAAGCAAGCGTCTCCCATCTGTTTTGTTTATAATATCCACACTATCTCTGATCACATCAATTATATCCTTAATTTCACTAAGACCGTCTTGAACCAATAAATTGAGTATATGCGCACAACACCGTATGTGAAATAACAATCCTTTTGCTAATAACGGGCACTTGTTCCTCGAGAAAGTATCTTTCAAAGCTCTTAGTGCGGTGTCATTATTTGAAGCATTATCTACTGAGATTGTATACACTTTGCTCTCAATACCCCACTCCTTCAAACATTTGAATATAGAATCTGCAATTTGAATACCCCGACGTGGAGGAGGAATATGCACGAAGTTGAGGACCCGTTTTTGCAATCTCCAGAGATTATCAACCCAATGACCAYTTATTACCATATACTCGATCTTCTGATTTTTGGACTTCCAAAGATCCGTCGTCAAGCTGATTTTATTAACTTTCTTCAACAAATTCTTCAATTTGGTCTTCTCTCTCTCATATACTGCCTTACAGTCGTTCTATTACTAGTTCGACTGATTTTTTGCCATTCGGGCATCCCTCTTTTTTGCATCAAGTTGAAGCCCTCTTCCTCCACAATTGAAAAGGGATGCTCATGCATAAGCACCCATTCWGCCGCAGACTCTCTCATCGCAGCCAAATCAAATTTTCCGTTATGAAGATATGAATGATGGGTGCTAGAATCAGTAGATGGGAAGTTAATCTTTTTTTGGAGTGGATCTATCTCTTTTAACTTTCGTAATCTCTCAGGACATTTTTTCATATGCCTCAGCATACTTGTAGTTGTGCTGGTTTTGGTTTACATGAACTGAGTGTGGCAGTGATTGCACTCTGTCATCTTAGTTTTTTCTGGTCCGACTTCCACAGGTTTGAAATCCTGCCATGCCCTAGACGTTTTGGTTCTCTTTGACTTTCTAAATGCATCTAAACCATCACCTGAAGGAGCTACTTCACCTGTACCACCTTCTACCTCTTCTACATGCTCATCTTCACTTACAAGTTCTTCGTCTCCAAGAGAATGCACCTCCTCTACTTCATGATCAATTTGAATCTCATTGTCAATACTTCGTGAAAATACTTCAGGGGGAGACATAGCCATATTATTCTTCAATTCCTACAACCACAAAGGAAAAAAAAAATACACAAATTGAGAAACGCCAGTTACACATGTCTCGACGAGCATTCGAACCCTACTTAAGTATTTTGATAGACATTGAATCCTTATATGATTAGACTCCAGTTCATACAATAAGCAAACACGAACACATATAGGCAAAAAAAAAAAGAAAAAAGAAATCTGAGCCAAATAACACTTGCCAAAAAAACTGTATATTCTATGAGTAGTTTTTACAAACGTTCAAGAAAAAAAAAGAAGACAGAAATTCTCAGATTCTAGACGATAAATACTGAGGATTCTCCGGTATGAACTATCCTTCATTACTGAATATTGTGTAAAAATTAAAAATATGATCTGAGTTTAAAAAATGATCTGAATATTGTATAAAAAATGAGAATATGTTTAATTAAGTATATCATTTTCTAGTTAGATTGATCCACTTTGAGTATTTAGTTTAAGCATGATAATCTATCAAAGATCATGTGCAAGAGATATTCCCACTGAAATGATGTACCTGGATTATATCCATAAAAGAGATATATTACTATAGTAGGTATTAATGGAGTCCACTTTGAATTTTATATCCGAATATTATATGCAGATTTGATATTATTTAAGATGAAATGCAAGTGTTGGGTCCACTGAAATTATATTATTTGGTACTAGTATATTTCAATGGTTTAATATAGTTTTGAAGTATAAGATTGACTAGCTAATAACTTTCACAAACACATTTTGTTGTTTTTAACAAAAACAAAAATAAAAATAAGAGCTAGATATTAAGAAGGGAAACAAACAAACATGCAACAATTACATATAGAAAGATAACAGTGCGCAAGAATGTAATCAGGCAAACATCAACATGGTTGTAACGGATACAAGATCTACAAATAAGTCATAACGGATCCCTGAATCCTGTAAGATATCATCACCTAGAGATTCACGTAAACGCTCAAGTTTGTAACTAATATACAACTATACTGTAGTACTCTAAACTAGTTTTGAGTTTCACAATAGGAAAATAAGGTGATATATTTGACCAAAAGATACCATACATACAACATTTATTAGCAGATATCGAGGACAATATAAGACATTAAAGTTCTTTTACCAGTTTAACCAGCGAAACCCTATATGACAAAAATTAAAATCTTGAAATTACTAACATGAGAGCAGAAGGGTTGGTCGAATAATAATTAGGATATGATTAATGTACATCAAATGTATAAAATAACTTCAGTTCTCAATGGTCGAATAATAATTTGGAGGAAATTGAAAAAAAAATAAAAATCCCAAGACCAATATAAATTAGAGCCATAAAAAAGTCACAGACTCAGAACATTACAAAAACTTTGGTTTCCACTTTTCATGGCCCTGTCTCATTATATTTATATATTAAGAAGAATAGTATAGTCTATAACATCTGAACATTCAACGGAGAAAAAAAAAGTGCAATATTTATGACCTTTTTTTTGGACCATGCAATATTTATAATCCTCAATTTCAATCTGATTTTTTTTTCTATTAATTTCTAGTACACAACACAATGGGGCTAGGGTTTTATAATCTAAGGAATCTTGAAAATTAAAATACTTGTCAAAGTGTTGGCTAGAGACGCGACGGCAGCAGTGGTGGTGAACTGGAGAGGCGTGGGTGGAGAATGGAAGCGGGATTGAGGTGTTTGAGCTTTGGTCTTCTTCTCACGGCGGCGGGACTGAAGAATGGAAGCGGTACTAGAAACGCGACGGCGGTAGTGGACTGGAGATGCCGCAGCGGCGACAGACTGGAGATGCGACGGTGGCGGTAGCGGATGGGGTGAAATTTCTCTCCGACGAGGAACGATTATGGGTGTTTGTGGGAGAGGGGGGTTTTCTTTCAGTTGTCGAGAGCGGGAGGGTCATCTAGCCAGATTTTCTTTTTATGCCCAAAAGCGTGTTTATATGGTCAACCCTTTACATGTGTAATGTAATTTATCTTTATTTCATTTTTAATCGAGCGGCTCGACGAGCATTCGAGCTTCTTAAAAAGGGTGCTCGAGCTCGACTCGAGTAGATGATCGAGCAGCTCGAGCTTGGCTCGAGCTCGAGTTTGACCGAGTTCGATTCGAGCTTTGACTCGAGCGCTCGCGAGCGGCTCGCGAGTCGCTCGACTCGTTTGCAACCCTATTATCTAATCTGCTTCGAGTTGCAAGAATAGATCGTAGTTTCCAAGGAATTATACACATGTTTTTTTGTTATTGATTCCATAATTATTGCAAAAGCTGATCACTTTCATGCTGATCTTGTCTAACTTGTTTTTAAATATGAAATATTTGAAGCTCAATATACATTTCAATTCTTGAATTTTTAATTTTGTTTGGTTTGGTTTATAACACACACACATGTATTGTGTGAAAAAGAAATCCTTAATTGATATAGTTGATTCGAAATTTTGATCAAGATTTTTTCTTTTGGCAAAATAGTTACTCCAGATTCTTTAATATAATTTGCAAGATTATCTCATACTCCTTAAGTACTTAAATATGTGAAAATTGTATTTATGTGATGAAACATTATATTGAATAATAATTAAAATTAAAGGGTGTCAATTTGTGACGAACAGATCAAATATGCAAAATAAATTGGATTTTTTTTTCATCTCAATAAAAAATTGTATGAAATCATCTCATAATACTCGATGATAAAATAAACTTTCATCAAAATGAATTTCTTTTGATTAAGCAATATAAAATATTAATAATGTTAAAAATATTAAAACTACATTTAAATAAAAAATTGTCAGGACTAAATAAATTGTGGATTTTGATCAACAAAAACTTGCCATCTAAAAAGATAGAAACATTCTACTGATATCCTTCGCATCTACGTCACATACGCGATAAACGTTAACAAAAAAAGTTCCTAAATAAATAAAACGAGTAAAGTAAATAAATAAAAAAAAGACGAGCTGGTAGACTTGAGAAGGGGAGAGAGGGAGAAAAAGAAAACCCTACCAAGAAATTTTTCGATCCTCTCTGTAATTGAAGTAAAACCAGTTTAAAGCTTTCAATTTTCCGTGTGCAAATGGCGAATTTTGAGGAATCAAACCCTCTTTTACCGAACCAAGAACAAGAAGCAGGGGCAAAAATTGAAAAGAAATCCACCACCGTCCCCGCCGGCAAGCATAGTGGAGCTCCGCCTTCTGCGGCGGTTCCGATTGGGTGGACGGCTGATGGGCTTCCTGTGGGTGAGCCCATAACAGAAAGGGACCAGTGGGATTCTGATGTCTTCTCTTGCCTTGGAAGGAATGATGAGTTTTGCAGCAGTGATCTTGAAGTTTGTAAGTTTTTTTATTCCTATTATTTTATTTCAATTTTGTTTTTTTTTTCCAGCTCAAGATTTGATTTTTATGTATTTGGTTCTTGAATCTGATTATGTAAATCTGGGATTCTTCTTATTATCATTTTGGATTTGGGTAATAGGATTTGATACTAGTTTCTGATTCTTGATCTGTATTGTTGTGAAATTATTTTAAATTAATTGGATGAATAGATTTGAAAGTTTTTTGATGTGACCTCCGATGGAATTGGAATATTGGAGAAAAAAAAGCATATCGAAATTAGATAACAGGATATTTATAATTATATGAATCAAACTTATGGTGCTATTCTAATAGTGTGTATTTATCTTTTGGTGTTTTAATCTGTGATTCATATCTGGACTTGATAATGAAGAAACAATGCATAAAATTATGTACTGGATCAATTAATTCCATTCTAACAAGCTAATTTTTTATGCCTTCTTTATAAATTAGATCAAATTTTTGGTTGACACAGTCTTGAGTATAAATTAGTAAATTAATTACACTCTTATTTGGTTCTACATATGATAAATTGGACAGGTTTGCTTGGCAGTGTGGCTCCTTGTGTGCTCTATGGAACCAATGTTGAGAGGCTGGGTTCGGGCCCCGGTACCTTTGCTAATCACTGCTTGCCTTACACGGGCTTTTACTTAATCGGGAACACATTTTTCGGTTGGAATTGCCTCGCGCCATGGTTCTCTTATCCTATCCGTACAGCCATTCGTCGCAAGTTCAATCTTGAGGTTAGTTGTTTTATTAAATTTACCAACTCAGCAAATATAACAAATGTGTCAAACTTGTTTTGTTATGGACGATGTTATCTGATTTTATTGTACATGGAAATCTATGTTAGCCGAATCAAAATCAGAAATCTAAATTGCTTTTAGATAGGGTCGGTCCTGATTGTCCGTGACTCTAGACAAAAATAAAATTGGGGCCTTCTTGGTTGATGATGATAATAATAATAATAAAATTATATATATACACGTGGAAAATTTTATTTGCAACTTGTACTAGGCGTTTTTACGCTTTGCAACCTAATATTTTTTTGTATACTACACGAGATTTGTTAAATGCAACCTCCGGCTCATTTTTCATCCAAAAAGTTATCGGGCTCATGCACATGTAACGCATGCGCCATTTTGGGAACCTGACAGCAAAAAAATCATTAGGATGCAAAATGTAAAAACGCCAAAAAATAATTTTCCATTTTTTAACAAGGTTAGTACATATAATATAAGAAGTGGACTGAACTGGATTATGTAGATATCATCCATGTATAGTGGACTGCATATAGGGCCCTCAAAATTTGGGGGCTCTAGACCATATGCCCTATGGTCCTATTGTCAGGGGCCGACCTTGCTTTTAGATTCCGAGTAAATTATGTATATAATAGAAGTTGACATTTGAAAACACTAATGTTGCGAATCACACTTTACATTACAGGGGAGCTGTGAGGCGCTTACTAAATCATGTCCGTGCGTGGGAAGCTTTGTGGAGGACGAGGTTCAACGCGAGCAATGCGAAACGGCTTGCGATTTTGGTACCCATGTTTTCTGTCATGCGTGTGCGCTTTGTCAGGAAGGCCGTGAGCTTCGTCGTAGGGTTCCTCATCCTGGGTTTAATTCCCGACCGGTCTTGGTCATGATTCCGCCAGGTGAACAAACCATGAGCCACGGAGAATAATCAATATGTGTTATTATAGTTTATTATACAACCATTGCACTTATAATTGCGTAGTGGAGAACTTGTGTTAGATTGCATTGTGTGATCTGTGCTCTAGTCACTCGGTTTTGTTGTGTATAAGTTGTTTATCGGTTGGTTATGTGGGATCAGACAACATATATAGGTTTTGTTGAAAAACATGTGTGGGACAAAAAAAAAAAACACTTTTTATTAGACGTGGTTCAGAGATTGTTTTCAGCGAAAATGGGTGAACAAAGTTGAGGACTAGTAAGTTTGCTCGGTGTTTTTATTTCATTTTCCATGATGCCCGAATATTCCAAAAACCAGTTTTATTGTAAACGAAAGCTATTGCTTTTATTTGTTGCTTGAAAAGTAATTTCAAATGCTTTTGTATTTTCGAGCAACTTTTTCACAGTTAATCCTAAAATTTATATGGTACCCTCAAGTCCAGTTGAGGTGATCAATTAGGTCGTGACATATCATTTTGTGTTACGGTCTTATGCGCCATAGAATTTATGCGATGAATCCCTTATAAAGAGGAATTTCACATATTTCGTATAACAATTTTCAAGGCTAGTAATCAAAATGAAAAAAGTGTCTTTTTCACACTTCCTATTAGTAATGTAGTAGTGATTAGATTTCTTTGTTATCCCCAAAAATGAACCCATAATCTACTATCAGTGACTTTTGTATCGCCGTTTTGAGTCACCGGAAGTCCATGTCTTCCTTTTATCGCCAGGTGCCCCCTTGGGCTAACGCTAAATAGCGGCCCGCCGCTGCTACGAACACCATGTCTTCTCCGTCCCGTGGGAAGGATTCCTCTTCCAACAAACCCTATCTTGTCTTTTGGTTTTCTATCACCGTGGTCAGACAGTGTCAAGACGCTTCAACACTTCAGCCGCCAAACCCTAAAGTTGCAGCGATGACCACCACCGCTGCACAGCTGCCGCTTATTTCTAATATGAGACCTGCCTAAGGGTCACATCGATATCTCATTCATCTTGGTTTTTGAACCCCTCGTAGCGTTAGCTATAACGATTTTTGGCCCGACCTGTAGGTCCGCTAATGTAAAGCGAGGAGTTCAGCGAGGCGCTTTATCGCTTGCTTTTCCCTTTACCAAACAATTGTTTAGCCAAAGAAGTCATCAAAGGGGCCACAAACAAACAAACAGTGCCTTTTATGCATTCGATTACCCACATAACACCGGGCACTCATCATCCTCTACGATGGACATTCGGTTGTCTCTAACCTTAACCATTATGATTTCCCTCCTTTTTGGGCCACGTCGCGGCTGCTGCATGGAAGTGCCATTACTCTGTCGCATGCCTACCCCCGAATAAATTGCAACTACCCCACACATCAATCCCCACCCAATTTTCATGCGACTTTAGTTGGTTCCCAGTCATTCTCATCAATTCCAACCCTTGTCAAGAAGGGAGACTATTTCTCGATATCTATTGATGCAAAGTTCTACAAACAACGCATGCAAACTCTTAAATCGTTTCTCATAGGTCGTTTCGTGCAATCAAAGGGATCCAAGATGTACTACTTGGAAGCTCTGAAAAAATTACAGGACATTTGGAAGATCAGCGGTGGATGGAAAATTATCCCCTTGTGCAAGGGATTTTTCGATGTTCAATTTAGCCATTGTGATTTTCCTTCTCATGCTTTCTCGCACGTTACTCGATCCCTTGGCCTTGGAACTTTTCGTCTCATGCAATGGGTCCTTGGCTTCAACTCGTATAAGGCAACTTCATCAAATTTGCAAGTTTGGATTAGTATTTATAAATTAAGCATCAAATATTAAGTGTCGAAGGTTCATGAAACTTGCAAATGTCATCGGTATGCCTATTCACATTGATGACCGTCCGGTGATGTGGGGGTATTTTGTACGTATCTTGGTTGAGATTGATTTCTCGAGTTCGCCCCAAGAACGGATTATGGTAGAGCGCATGGATCACTGTGTATTCGTTAGCATCGGATACGAAATTATGGGACACTCTCTGGCATCTTGTACGAGAAGTAAAACTGAGAAACCCCAGCTGCGCCCAAACGAGTTTGTGTCGGCTCCTTCTAATAATCGTAAGACTGAAATTGAGAACGCACGTTCATGATCGTTTCAAATGATAGGAGATCATCTTCTGAATATTGTTTGAAGTCGAACGTGTCATTTGATAGAGGAGAAAATCACATCCCTTCTCCAATCAATTATGCCATTGCTATTTCAAATTCTTTTGCCGCTCCCACTGATCAATCTTGCATGGAACTGACAAAACCTTGAACAAGGGTCGCGGTTCCGACTTGTAAGCCAACGCATACCCACACTTTGCCCCAGCGTATGGAGCCACCAATTGACAAAAATTTGTGAAATGATCCCCTGGACAAAGTGCTCGTGTTGGTCGCCCCGGCTACCTCTAGTTAGTGATGCACATAACTCACCTCTATTTGTGGCGGCTAACATCTCATCTAGAGTGATGACATCCACATCGATTTGGAATAGCAATTTGAGAACTCTGCTCACACCACCAAAACTCTGTCTGGTTGAGAACTCTGCTCACACCACCAAAACTCTGTCTGTCCCATAGCATGTATCTATCAATATCAATTCGAGCGCTCTCTTGCGGGATACTCTAAAGACATCACTCATATATCTTAGAGGAGGAGTTATATGCAGAAGTGGAAGATTATGATATTGGTAGTCAATGACACACTCCTCTTTTTTGTAAACCTGTCGAGGATCGAAACCCCAAGGCACTCGAGATATAATTAAAAAGGTACAAAGGGAATCTATTACTCCTTTCAAAGTTGTTGAAGTAACTTCCTCTCTGGTTGTTCACGTTATGTCTATGGTTGAGAAAGAATCTTATGTGGACATTGCTGGTGGATGACTCTATTCGCATGATTAGCATGTCTAATTCTATGTCGCCTATATGGGCGTTTATAAATGTCTGCTAAAATCTGACATGACACTAACTAATTGGCGGGGTCAATGAATTTCAAAAGGAAAAGTTTAGTGGATGGAACTCATCGATCTCACTAATCAGCCAGTGTCATGTGAGAGCTTAGCAAGGACTTATAACGCCCCACATGAGCATCATAGAATTCTTGAACTAAAAGGTTGCGTTAGTTCTAAGATTTATTAGTATGACAAATCCAATTTGTTTATTTT
>BMAC01000069.1:1784869-1817369 GCA_014905375.1 Phtheirospermum japonicum
GTATATATATATATATATATATATAGATATATATATATATATATATATATATATATTATATATATATATATATATATATATATATATATATATATATATATATATATATATATATAGGATTGGGTTCAAATGAGAACCCCGTCATTATATGTGAACCTAGGGACTAATCCTGGCCTTAGATCTAATATTGCACAGTGCAATTATATGTCCAGGTTCATCTGCTTTTTACACAGTACTGTAGTGCTAAAATCAGTCCAGTTTTTTTAATTTATATTATATATATATATATATATATATATATATATATATATATATATATATATATATATATATATATATATATATATATATATATATTTTACATTTTAAAACATGCAATATGTATCTTAAATTGTAGATCTTGAGAATGTGATTAATTTGATATATATTTCATTCAAAACGAATAAAATTTGAAAAAGTTATGATTTGTTGAAGATTTGAGTTTCATTTTAAAATTTTGAATTTGCAGATTATAGACGAAATTTGCGATACTTTTTGTATACAATCGTAGTGTTTTTTTTCTTAATCTATTGTGCTTTCTAAAGAACAATGTAGTGCTCTTTGTAAACGTTGATATATGTCCAAAATACCATTTTTAATTAATTAATGCATTTTTTACATTATTACCATGCTGACATGTCATGATCTCAACCATCAAAATTATCCCATCTAATGGTCAAGATGAGTCCCTAGGTTCACATATAATGACGGGTTCTCATTTGAACCCAACCCTATATATATATGTGTGTGTGTGTGTGTGTGTGTATATATAGGTTTGGGTTCCGGTGAGAATGGGTCCGTGGGTGAGAAATGAGAATAAATCCTAGCCATTATATCTAATCTAATCTAATGGATTAGATTTAATCAACCAAAATTAAAACCTAAAGAATCCTGCTGTCAACTCTCCGCCTCTCCCCTTCCATGGCCGCATCTATAATTCCCCTTCCAAAATCTGGCGCTTATCGGGCTTGTACGCTACGCAAAGTGCGTCTTCTACAGAGCCTCCATGCCTAGGGTCGCCACCAGGCGGCAGAAATCGGCGTCGGAGGTGAGCCTTCCGGTGGATTTCTGGTGTCCGATCTCCTGCTTGATTCATCATCTAATTTATCCATATAGTTTTTCAAGAAACCAGTTCATCATGTTCCTTCAATCCCGTTCGAATTTAGGTTTGGGCCGGAGTAGTAGAGATTGGCGTGACAATCGTGTTCGAATTTGGGGTTGGCCGGAGTAGATCGTAGAATCCTGTTCGAATTTTGGAAGAATCCTGTTCGATTTTGGTACTAATTTTTCCTCTTTTTCAAAATCATCCTCGAACTAGTGAGCACTTGTTTTTTTTTGATCGAATCTACAATTTTTTGTAATTGTGTTCTTTTATTTGTTTTATTCTTTTGCAGTAAGATTTTCCTTTTTAATGCAGATCTGATGTGTCAGTAGTTTATTATACTTTGTGTTATTGCATTGTTAAGAACTTGATATGCGGGAATGCTTCGGTTAGGGATCGGACGCGTGAGTTTTGAAGGAGTGATGAGGGTAAAAAAGTTTGTTTCTTGCAGAATGGGCTGAAGCAGCGGATCTAATCGGGAGGAGTAGCCACAGTCGATGGCGGCGATAAAATTAGAGTTCAATCGGAGAGCATCAGACATTGGGCTTGGGTCTAAGTGTGATGTGTTTGTGCACAAGTAAGTGTCAGTTTGTGCACATTAATGTGTTTACTTGTGCACGATCGTGCTGTAACTTTAGTATTTACACGTGTTATGATTAGAATTTATGCGCGTGTTGTCATCTGATGCCATTGTCGTTTGATGCACGTGTGATGTGTTTGTGCACAAGTAAGTGTCAGTTTGTGCAAATTAATGTGTACGCATATGCACGGTCGTGCAGTAGCAAATGGTGTTTGCACGTGTTATGATTAAATAAAACTCTGCGCGTGTTGTCGTCTGATATCGTTATCGTCTGATACAAATGTGATGTGTTTGTGCACAAGTAAGTTTTAATTTGTGCACATTAATGTGTTCCCTTATGCACGTCCGTGTAGTAGCAAAATGGTATTTGCACGAGTTATGATTAAAAAAAATTGCACATATTTTAACCTGATGTCATTGTCGTCTTATTTGTTTGTGCACAATTAAGTGTTAGTCTGTGCACGTTTATGTGTTCCGTTGTGCACGTTCGTGCAGTAGCAGAATGATGTTTGCACGTGTTACAATTAAAAAAATCTCTGCATGTTGTCGTCTGATGCAAGCATGATTTATTTGTGCACAACTAAGTGTCAGTTTGTGCAAGTTAATGTGTTCCCTTGTGCACGTCCATGCAGAATGGTGTTTTGCACGTGTTATGAAATCTTCAATAATTTTTTTGTCGTATTATATGTGGCACGTACTGTTTTGTGCACTGATTCAATGCGAGATTTTGCAGGTGATGTTGAATGTTCTTCCCACAATTGTGAGCCTGTTCGACAAAGTATGGTCATGACACCTAGCTCTACAAACATAAATGTGTAAAAAAAAAGGAGCAATTGGCAGAGTTCAAGACCCTTCATATTATTTTCTTATTTTTATTACTCTTAATTTTGTGACGTAGGTTGTGCACAAACAAGTATGATTTTTTGCACAACCGATCAATCAATTTTGCACAATAGTGCAATAATTTATGCACGATGGTATTTTATAAATTCCTATTTTAGGTGATGGTCTTTTGGGCTTTTCGTACAAATTAATTGGACTATAGTTTTGTCTGAGATTCAGAAATAAGACCTTTTTGGCGTCTTCTTTCTCTATTTGCTTGTTATCTTGTATTTAAATATGTTTACATATTTCCTTATCGTACATCGACAATGCTTAATTTGGGTGTAGACCAATCCAACCCGACGATCGGATTGTAATGATATCATTTACACAAGTAATGCAATAACATATGTCCAACCAAAGTGCAACCATCGAAGTTAAAAATTTGGAAACTTAAATATTTGTCTTCCCCTCACCAGGAACATTATTAAAATTTTTAAATATGCAAAACACAGCTTTTTTGAGTCGCAAAATAGCCACTATATACCAAACTATTAAAATAATACATGCACATCAAATTGCACATCATTTCATACACTTGTGCACATTAGTTCATAAATACATGCACAACTAGCCACTATATACAAAACAATTAAAATAATACATGCACAACAAATTGCACATTAGTTCATACGCGCATGCACATTAGTTCATAACTACATGCACAAAATAGCCTCTATATACAAAATAATTAAAAAATACATGCACATCAAATTGCACATTAGTTAATACACTCCTGCACATTAGTTCATAACTACYTGCACAAATAGCCACTATATACAAAATTATATAATGTTTTACACCTGATGATCGGATCGTAATGTTGTACACCTGTGATACCTATAAATTCAATCAGGTCTAATGTCAAGTGCATCAATTTATGCACAATCATGAAGTAAGAAATGAACAATAATATAATAACACATGCACAAAGTGAAACCCTCGATATACAAATTTGAATACATAAATCTTTGCCTTTCCCTCGCCATGAATACAAAAAAGCACCATATAAATGTTACAATAATTTGAAATAAAACACTAAGAACTAATGCATCTTATTCAACATAAAAGAAACAACTTAATGTGATTATTCAAGTACAAGCCATATTTTATGCAATCTTTATTGTGCAAACTCATAGTTAGTATTGTGCATAGTTAGTAATGTTATTGTGCACATACCTGGAACTAATGTTAGCAACAATTTTTTCTGTCGAATATTTGCAACAATATAGTCTGTCAGTAATTAGCAATAATTTCTTCTATTTGTAATTAGCAATAGTCTTTCTATCGGCAATGAGCAAGAGTTTTATGTCGGTAATTACCAATTTTATCCCATTTTTTTAAATTCATACTAGTTTAACACCCGTGTGCGGAATTTATCAAAAAATAAATATAAAAAATATTTTCAACCATTGTAGAGTTTTTAAATTTAAAAACAAAAAATTCAAAAAATATCGTATCTTCAATTCGTATCTTGTACCGATGCCTTGTTGCTATTTATTAACTATTAATTTTTATTGTTAAATAATTTCTTATTTTAATATTTAAATTAAATGCGTTAATAATTTTTTATTTTACATACTTAAGTAAATTCAAACCTTGTGACAAGCTTATCCCGTGTCTAATTTTTATTAATTAATTAATTATTATTAATATATATTTTTATGTTTGAATTATTCGATTTAATATTATAATAAATTTTAATTACATACTTATAAAAATTCAGGAGATGTCATATTCTCAACCTGTGCCATATTGTACCGGTGTCTTACCAATATTATTAATTATTATTATTAAAATTTATATTTCTTATGTTTAGATTGTAAATATTAATAAATTAGTTACATACTTAAATTTTTGTAAATAATTCATAATTTATTTATATTATATATTTGAAGTTCTAAGAATAAAAATATTTTTACTTTTATTATAAATACAATTTATTTATTAATAAATAATTAAGTTCTTTTAATTAATATTATCTTATAAGTAATTTGTCTTTTAATTAAAATAAGTAATTTCTTAGTCTGATAATATATGACTTTTTATATATTTCTATTAGAAGAATAAGAGGAAATATTGAATTAGGAAAACTATAATAAAATAAAAATATTAGATTAGATAAATATAAAAAAAAGGAAAAGATAAGTTAGAAAAAATATAATAAATTAGGTAGATATTATAATTTTTATATTTTAGTAAGTTTCCAATCTCTAAATTTGCCAAGTAAGCAATCGAACCAACAGAAAATTATACGTCAACCATAATCTTCCTAAGCAGACACGTAGGATATAAATTTTTTCATTTAGTATATAAGTGGGCTATCTATATCTATATATATATATATATTAAAGGAGAGGTTTGGAGAGAGAAAAAAAGATGAGTAGGAAAGAGAAAAAAATGCCATGTAGGATTTTTTTTTTTTTTTTTTTGGTTATGTAGAAACTTTCTTAACATTAATTATGATAGATATCTTATTTAATATTATTATGATTTGATTTCTTTTTTTAATTAAAATTTTGAAAGCATTCATGTCATACTTAATTTCAATTGAAATTCAATATTAAATTTATTCTGTTAGGTATGTATTTATATTTTACATACTAACCCCTTCAACATCATTTTAATATTTATATTTTATTAATACTTGCACTATCATTTGCTCATTTTGCGGAGAAAAAAATTATCTTCACATGAAATTGTAGACCTATAATCCATGCTAGACAGTGAAAACAATAAAAAAAACATGTAAGAGAGAAAAAAAAGTCACATAGGATTATTTTTCTTTTTCTAAATTATATAGGAATTTACTTAATATAATTAAGATAGATACCCTAATTAATATTAAAAATAACAAGATCATATATATATAATATATATATATATATATATATATATATATATATATATATATATATATATCACTTTTATGTTATTTTGATTTTTATCGTGAGGTTTTTATGTTTTTTATTATTATTATTTTTATTGTGAGTCCAATAATATCAAATTTGTTACTTTTTCTAAAAGTAATTTGACCACTTTTTTAAATTAAATTATATTAAAATGACAACATAATTCATTATTTATTTTATTGGCTATCAACATGTTACTATCAAATATTATTACGATTCAATACTTTTTTATTTGAATTGATCTCATAAATAATTTTTAATATTAATGATGATTTAGTTTTTATTTATTATGTAGGAGTTTTTTTAACATAAATAGGATGGATACCCTAATTAATATTAAAAAAAATTAACAAGATCATTTGAATATATATATATATATATATATATATATATATATATATATATATATATATATATATATATATATATATATGGCTGTGTGTGTGTGTGTGACAGCCACAGGGAAGACATATCTTTTTCTGAACCTCGAAAATCTAAAGGCAAGGGTAAATAATATGTGAGACAGATGGAGTTCTTTTCTCACCGATTGCATGAAAGAGGCACGGAGGTACTCACTATTCTATATAGTCGGCGACTCACACAAAAATTCATAATTGATGCATATACGATTATTGAATCTTCAAAATTGTGGTACGTTAGAACTCATCAAAAAAATTATGAAGTGAGATTTACAGTAGGATTGTTGATGTAGTGTTATGAGGTGAGGCAGATGGCTGGTACTCATGTTGTCTTGCCCACGACATTTACTAGCGGTTCTCCAGAGGTCGTTTCACATAATTTTTTTCTATACTGAATTGTGTAGCTTATTTATATGTTAAATAGTGTAACCAATTTAGATATATCAAGTATTTGTTTAAATAGGGTAATAAATATAACTATAGGTTCACTATAACATTCTATCAGAACAAATATGAGGATGTAGAGGATAAAAATATTGATGAGATCAACATGTATTATGATTGTCATTATATTTATCCACGCGAAGCGGCGTGGAGAATATTAGTTTATGAAATTCAGTATAAAACTCCACCTATCATGTGTTTGAGTTTTTATCATCCACAATACCATAATGTATTGTATAATGATAATGATCACGCAAGTCAAAATACCATAGCATGTTTTAGGTTGGTTCGAGATAAAAAAGAAAATTCCGGAAGCATGGAGTTTGTCGTATGTTCAGTTTCCTAAAAAAAAAATTTTAATACACAAAAACAAAAGAATGGACACCTAGGAAACTAGATTTGTTTTCATTAGTACGAATTTACTATATTCCGCCAAAATTGATAAAGTAATGGATGCAATATATTTAACCAAGAGTAGTGTATTTCTCATCTATAGAAACAGAGAATGCTTTCTACAACTGTTAAATATAATAGTGGAATTGTTCTTAATGAAATATCTAATGACATAACTTTTCTTCTTCTTCGAAAGGAAGAACTGGGCATTATAGATTTAGGGTTACTTTTAATATCCACCAAGATTTCGATCATTACTGGTACTCCATTTGCAAAATTAATGGTGGATGCGCATCTCATTATTTGGGACGAAACTCCAATGATGCATAACAATTATTTTGAAACTTTGGACAAAACATTGAAAAATATGATGACATTGCAAAATAATTCTATAACACAGCTTGCATTTGGTAACAAAATAATAATTCTTGGTGGAGATTTTCATCAAATTTTGTCGGTTGTTCCAAAAAGTACTAGACCAGACATAGTTCACACAGTGATCAAATATTCGTATTTATGGACTTATTACATATTTTTGAAGTAGACCAAGAATGTGGTGCTGCAAAATCACAATTCAAATCCCAATTGTGTCAAGTTAAAGAAAGTTTTCAACTTGACAAATAGTATATGAGATGTAATAGTTGGAGGACCAAATGGTGGTATCGCTCAATTTGAAACTTAAGTTATCTATTATTGAAAGCTGATGGTGACCATGTTCTGTCAATTGTGGCAAGCACATATCCACAATTTGAAAAAACTACTGAATGTTTCGCTTATTTGGAGGGTCGGGCTATTCTTTCCCCAACACTTGATGTTTTCGATTTGATTAATAAATATATGATGTCATAAAATTATGGAGAATGTGAAGTATATCTTAACTCTGATAATGCATGCAAATCTGACTCAAACATTGGCATATTGTATGACGTCCACTCACTAGAGTTTCTAAATACCATTAAATATTATGGATTGCCTCTATGAGCTAAAACTAAAAATTAGAATCCACTCATGTTGTTGAGAAATATCGATTATTACCTTGTGTTGTGTAATGTTAGTTGTTAACTTGACAGTCATATTGTATAGGCTAATATTTCTCAAGGAAGCAATGCAAGTGAATTATTGTTAATCCCTAAAATGACCGTCACACCATCCAATTCGAGGTTCCCTTACAAGTTCCAACGATGACAATTTCCTCTGATCGTGTCATATGCTATGATGATCAACAAAGGACAATATCTCTCTCACGTTGGAATTTTCCTGAAGAAGCCTGTTTTCAGCCATGGTCAGTTATACGTCGTTATACAAAGGGTGACCAATCATTTGAGTTTACAAATATTGATCGACGATGATGAGAATAAACATAGTAACAAAACTGCAAATGTTGTGTATAAGGAAATTTATCATAATTTGTAAAGTATATTTCGTCTAATAACAATCCTTTTATGAATCAGGTTATATCATTTTGAATACTATTCGATCTTTAAATAATATTTAGATGATTTATATATAGGGAGCAGTTATGGTAAAACCATCTTTGGTGTGAGAACCAGTGATGGTCCTTACCGAAATACACACACACACAGAGATATATATAACTTAAGTATACATATATACAACTACTTATTTAAGTATTTTAATAAATTTTAAACAATTCTTTTTATTTTAAATAAAATAAAAAATTATCGCGCAACGCACGGGTACGATACTAGTTATACCTTATAATATGTGTATAATTGTTAAATATACGTTGTCACTTTTCCTCTTAAGAATATCTTTCGATAAGCTGTGATTGTGTTTCTTCGGTATTAATTTACTAAGAAAAATAGAGGCTACAAGTAAACACTCACATTCAACAATTATGAGGACATAATAAAACTACTTGATTGCTTTAATATATGAAACTAGTATTAATAAGCATTTAATAGCACATTATAAAGATCTTCGAGCTTAATACCAGATGAACTAAATTCACAAAGTCTGTGAGAACTCCAAGTTCTCCAATTACTAAGCCAAAATAGAAAACTTTGCATTTATCTAAGTATGATGCGTCTAACATCACAGATCAAAGCAGTGCCACCTGTAAAAGTCGGCCAAATAAATATTGAAACTATTACAACAACATTTATTCAAGAAAGTTTTTATGCTGCAAAGAAAGAAAGATCAAACAAATATTTAAGTATTGAATAAACATCCCTAGCCCACCATAGGTAATAGAAACATTTACTCAAAGAGGTCTATCTGATAAACTAGATTAATAATACAAAATTACACAAAATAACGTTTTAAAATAAGAATGTTTATATTAGCTTTTTTTAATTAGCATATAAATCTAATTATTATTGTTTCCATCACCAACTCTTTTGAGTATCTTCATACCACAATTTCAATAATTAGACAATACTAAAATAACTTCAAATATTCAAGAAAAAAACTGGGGTAAGTAAAAACGTGATTAAATAAATAAATATTTAATGAAATAAGAGTGTGATTTCCAAAAAGAAAAAAAAAAGGTTACAGGACCAATAAAAAATAAAAAGTATTATAAACTTATTTGAAAAACTTGTAATAATAATAATTGATAAACTCTGACTTAAAAAGAAAAAGGCAAATTCAACAAAAAAAAAGAATCTTTCGAAAGCATTCTAAGAGCATTTTCAATGCAATAGTGTCAAGTAAACATATGTGGCAAATGACATTGATATTTTATAAAAAAAGCTCTCAAATGCATCAATGTTAATGTTATATATGTGATAATTTATTTTATTTATTTTTAGAAAAAATAAAGAGAGAGAAATAACATGATTGGACGATATCTTTAATGTTATATATGTGATAATTTATTTTATTTATTTTTAGAAAAAATAAAGAGAGAGAAATAATTTGATTGGATGATATATTTAAAATTAATTGTAGACATCGTCAATAGTACTAGAATTTAGCATTGCTCTTGATAATGTCAAGTATTTAATGTGCCACATAATTATATTTATTTCATGTGTCAATTTTTTCAATTTCAACATTGTTGAATTGGAAATGCTCTAAATGAAATATAAATCAGCTTATTATTGTACTCATTAAATACCACCTTAATAATATTCATATCAGTCTTACTATTATAATGGGATAATTCCCATGTAATACACTTTCATCGCCATAAATACCCAAATAATATTCATATCAGTCTTACTATTATAATTATATTTAGCATGCATGTAGCAGCTAAATCAATAAATGCTTTGCATATTTCTTATTTTCAATTCGTTTCCTCGTCTGTGTGAAAATTCAAATTAAGTCGTATAATTGGGCATAGGGAGTATATGGTTAAAACCACTTCAAGGTGGAGAGAATTTTGATTCATTTGCCCATTTTCTCATTTTCGGTCGTCTATTAGTGCAATTTATATTACTGATGTCATTTGTAGATAGTTCCATCGAGTTTGATAATTTACTCGCTACCCCCAACATGTAGTTATTGTTGTTTCGTAAAATAAAATAAATAATTAAGGAAAAAGAAATTTCAGTGTGTTTGTCTTAGCTTTATTAGAGCAAGCAAAATAATACAATTATATTGGAGTTGCGAAGTGATATCAGCAATAATAATATCAATGTTCTCTGATATTAGCAATTTCAAGGTGAGAGAAAAATGGGAGGAAAAACTGTAAAAATTGTAAAAATTATTATTTTATTCTATTTTTAATAAAATAATAATTTGAATCCTTAAGATATTAAATTAATTAGAGACCTTACAAATAATTAAATTATGATTTTAGGATAATCAGAATTTTTCTGAATTTTTATTCTTCTTCACAAATTTTTATATGTTGATTTTTTTTTAAATTTGATTCATTTTTGATTTTATTTTTGAACTGTAAATTATAAATTCTCTGCATTATATATATATGTGTGTGTGTGTGTCATTTTTTTCCAATTGTTTTTTACTTTTTAGTCTGTGTTTGCAAAGTCGGATCGGATAGGATCGGGTGGGATATCTCACCTAGTCAGGCGTTTGAAAACGTAGTCACAAGTACGGGAGATTAATCCCGACCCGGGCTCAATCCCTCATATGTGAGATTACCCCATCCAGTCTGGACCCCTCGGATTGTGTAATCCCATTTTAGCCAGCAAAGGAAATTACACCCGTATCCCCAAAATAACCTCCACTTTGTCCATTTTGCCCTCTGCTGATCATTAAATTACAATTGCAAGACAATAAATACTTTCCTCAAGTCAGACAAATCCTACCCATTATGTCGTGGAGCAGGCTGCCGAGAATACGGCGAAAACATATTCCCCTTGCAGGATATGGTCCGAACACTTATCCTCCGCCGAGAAATCGTCGTATCCGGCGGAGACACCGCCTCCGCCACCGCAAATTCGATATGAGCAGTTCTTCCTCTCTCCGATATGTAACGCCAGATGCCACATTTCCATGTCGAGAACTTCCCAAAACCCAAATCGGGTGTTTTATAAGTGTCAACCCATCGGTATCAGTCTGCTTATTCCAAAATTGGATTTTTTTCCATATATATATATATATATATATATATATATATATATAGCACGATTTCTTCAAGTGGGCTAACGAGGTGAGACCTGATGAGCTCGTCGATGTGCCCTACTGTGGGGGTTGTTCGGCCGGAGTTTGCTGGGTCCGAAGGGAGAGGAGCGGCCCGAATGCGGGTAAGATCCTGTTCATGTGTAGAGTAAAGGAGGTTAGTAGTGTTTGTGATTTTTTGATTTTTTTTTATCAATTTATTAGGTTTTTAATTCATATTCTGGTTTTTGTGATTTCTTTTGTTTATTTGAAAGATACTGTTTTTCTTCTTTAGAAATCTCTGATCAATTTCGAATTTGGATCATATATTGAGCAGAAAAATTTACCAGATAGACCTATTTTTCACTGTAATGTTGAATAGCCTCAATTAGTAATGCACTTTGTTGGAGTTCTTATTTTCTGTTAAATCATCTTTGATGTTTTTTTAGTCGATTTTGAAAAGTCTCCACTTTTTCTTTTAGGTAAGCATTTATATCAGGATTTATGTGTAACAATGATTGTATTTAAGGGACTTGTAGATCTTTACTTTTCCTAGTAAATTATTCAATTGACTCATATGTTATCCTCATTCTTTATTAAATTTTACATTTTTAGTAATATGCCTAAAATGAACGAGAACTAGGACTACTAGCCTTTTTAAATAAAATAAAATTATTATAACTTAGAAAAATACGAAATATATATTTAGTCGAAACATTATGGTTTGGTTATTTTTACATTTTTTTTTTAAATTTGAAATATTTGTGGAGTACCTTATTGAGGGAGTTTGCTTGATGTTTGTATTACAGAGTAAGGATGCAGAAGTAATGTTAAAGCTAGGAAGCACGACAGATAAGCGCGAGCAGCATCGACTGATGAGAGATGCGATGGAGAAAAGGTTTATCCGAGTCACTCATGGTTCTATAGTTGGTGAGGTCCGCCTTGGGATGTTTACTGCTGCCTTTTATGGTTTGCAGAACTTGCATGCTGAAAAACGAGGCGTAGATGATGTGTTTAATGTGGTTGGAGTTGGTTCCACTACTGAAGCTCGTAGAAATGGCAAATGAAGGGACATCGCCTACTACTGTTATTGAAGTCAGCGACAATGCCAAAGCGAAGAGCAGTATTGGTGCTGCAGTTGAGAGGCTTGAAGAGAACTTGAACAAATAGGATATGTTTTGGTAATTAAATCATATTCTTGTAAAATTTATTTGTTGAAGTCTAAGAATTTTGATTGTTTGCATGTTAGCTGTAACTTACGAATATTGGTGGAGAATGTTGCTATGAATTTAATTTTTATTTCTTTTGTTTCTTCAATTTTGGATGATCTATACTTTTTTTTGAAGAAATTATTTTCATAATGCTACCTTAAAAAAAAAAAAGAATGCAGTTGGACAGGATGAAATTATATTAAATAATTGAAAGGTTAAATTTGTATTCGGCCATATAATTCCTTTTAGTCAGGATTAACAAACATTGGATTTGAAAACCTATCCCAACCCCACCACAAATGGAATCAAAGGAACAAACAATGAATTATTTTATATATATAATACTATCCTTCAGGATAGGATAAATCTGTCATTTTCCATCCAAACTTAGGATATTAAAAAAAAGAACCCATAACTAAGATTAACTGGGATCGTTAGATCTCCAACAACCCTTTAATTCAATCCAAGAACTTGAATTCTTAGAAAGATTTTATTATACCAAGGTCAAATAACACCAAGTTGGTGTTTATTATTATTATTATTATTATTATTATTATTATTATTATTATTATTATAATAATTATTATTATTTTCTTTTGTGAACTTTATAAATTTATGTGTATTGGTAATGATGTATGTTGATGTGAATGTTTGACACGATAATTATTACATGATACATCTCCATCATAACTCATAACAAATTATTTGTGAAAATAAAGTAATGCATAATAAGTTTTGAACATTATAGTTACAAAAAAAACAGGATGTAAAATGCACGCCAACTCAAATGTACTTGATAAAAATGTACTCAAATGTACTTGATATGTGTATATATACACCATAATTACACAATACATGCAAAATATGGACATACATTACGTATGAAATACAATGGTGCAAACAAAATGCACGTAATGTCAATGCACATTAAATTGCCCGAGACAAGTAGGTTTAGAAATCATTATTTGTGTCAGAAGTTGTATGATGAGTAAATATTTTTTAGGGGATACAGCAGTAAAACTGGGATAATAGCGGGGTAATAATTAAGCTGACAGAAAATAGAAAGCAGCAAATAACAAACAGAAATACGAAAGATGTCGAGGCGAGCGAATTCTTTCCTTAAGATTCTTGTTTCCCCGTACTCAGTGCTCACAGTTTTATGGCAACAAATCTCCCAATATACAATGATGAACGGAGATGGACGGAGCAGACGATCCAGTCAACCTGGCGAATGAGAAGTGGGCAGATAACCGAGCAAAACCTTAATTGCAAACTATATGATGCGTGAGGCAGGTAGGGAAACTATGAGATGTCTTGATGCTGATGATTTTCGGATGAATAAATTACACTGCAAAGGGATGGCTTTTATAGTTGAGAGATAACCCTTAAATAAGGAAGTAAATCACAGGAATTAGAATTCCTGATACAAGTCAGACTCCTAGTCTTTCTCCACAAGAAAGACTCGAAGGTTTTGGAAAAGGTCTAAAACATAAGCCCAAGCCCAGCAAGAACGAACCACGAATCACGTGGAATGAAAAAAACATGAAAAGCAGTGGGCCCGAGCCGAGTGGACGGGCGGGTGATGGTGCGCGTGTGGGGACTCCCATCCCTACTCAACTTGTAACCAAAGCCCATCTCACTTCATTTAATAAAGCCAACTAGAAATGGGACTCCTTCCAATGTGGGACTTTCCATATCTCAAATGGAAATCCCACTAACTCTTCAACTTCCAAATTCACTTCTCAAATGTCCAACTTTGAACATTGATTACTCACTCATCCCAACATAGATTTGTGAAAGTGGATATACCACATTTATCTACTCGCAACTTAGATTAAGAATGTGAAGCTCGTTTTCAGAAATAACGAACTTTCCATACTTGGAATATTGGATCAAAGTTACTAAAAATAACTTCCCAAACACCCAAATCTCCAATAACCCCCCACATGAGTGCAAATCAATATTTGATGCATGTGACTCATTTGCTAAGTTTCTACATAAAAAGTTATTACATTTGGTCAGGTAGTTTTAGCTTTGAACGCTCAGTATTGAAGTACCATCGGATAAACCCGCGGCCTAGTTGACAGTGTCATTGAACTATTCCGCTTACGAGCATACCGAGACAATGACACTCACATAACAACGCTTACACCACTTATCAAGTTCTCAAGTTGTGTCCATTTTGACCTTGGAACACTCTTGGGGTTCTTAAGTACTCCGGTCGAGGCGGCCACTCCTCTGCACTTAAATAGGTGAACTTGTTTATCAGAAGTATCCTGCTACACTCCACCTTAATAGGTATAGATCGTCATTAAAATTTTAAGACTTACCCTTACAAATTTCATCAGGTATATCACTTGGATATGCTCTCTAGGAATGAGTTATCTCATAGCTAGGTACCAAGTGTTCAAAACATAACACTCTAAAGTTTGGTTGTCCATTTGAACTAAGTTCTTGGGATCTCCAATCATCATGGTTGGGTATCCACTAAAGACCATTTTTTATTGTGAATTTTACTCCCATTCCCTCTAGCAATGTATATAATTGATCTCGATTTATACTTTTTTGTAAACAGATCCGCTAAATTTCTCTTAGACTTCACATAGTCAACGGAAATTCTCTTGAGATCAACTCTCTAACGGTATTATGCCTCCGACGAATATTTCACGATTTACCATTATACATTTCACTATAAGCCATTGTGAGAGCAGCTTGATTATCACAGTGTATCATAATCTGAGATACTGGCTTTCTCCAACATGGAATATCTTCGAGAAAATCTCAAAGCCACTCAGTCTCTTTTCCAGCTTTACCCATAACTATAAACTCTGATTCCATGGTGGACCGGATTATGCACATTTGTTTAGTGGAACTCCAAGACACAACACCCCCACCGATGGTAAAGACATACCCACTAGTAGAGTGCGAATCCTTAGAATTCGATATTCAATTAGCATCACACTACCCCTCTAGTACTTCTGGATATCTCGTATAGTGCAGCCCATAACTCATGGTGAATCTCAAGTATCGTAATACTCTAGTTAACCCTTTTCAGTGATCACTGTTCGAATTACTCGTGAACTTACTTAGTTTATTCACTGAATAAGCTAGATTCGGTCTTGTACAATTAGAGAGGTACATGAGACTTCCAATGATCCTAGCATATTCCTATTGATTCACTGGATCACCCTCGTTTTTCACTAAATGAAGGTTATCGTCGAAAGGAGTCTTCACAGTTTCACTATCAAAGGCATTTTTAGTATGTTTTCTACATAGTGAGACTGAGAAAGAACTATGCCGTTTGAATTTCTTATGATCTTGACCCCAAGAATCACATCGGCTAACTCAATATCATTCATATCAAAGTTATCTTTTAACATGTTCATTGTACTTGTGATCACATCACGAGAGTTGCTCAAAATTAACATGTCATCAACGTAAAGACAAACAATGACGAAAGAGTTAGGTGTGTTCGTTACATGTACACATTTATCGCATTCGTTAATACGAAAGCCATTGGTCATCATCACAGTGTCAAATTTGAGATGTCATTGCTTTTGTGCTTGTTTCAGTTCGTACAACGATTTAACAAGTCTACACACCTTATTCTCTTGATCAGGAACCACAAACCCTTCAAGTTGTTCTATATATATCTTTTCATCTAACTCACCATTTAAAAAAGCCATTTTCACTTCCATTTGGTGGATTTCAAGATTGTGGAGCGCAACAATCGCCAAAATCGCCATAATAGAAGTGATATTATTATGTGCATATCCAATGAAAAATACAGTTAACGGTTTTTGGTCCTATCTTCACTTGCTTTGGTTCTGGTACTGTTACCTTAACCAAGCACCCCCACACTTTGAGATAATTGTAAGCAGGAGCCTTACCTTTCCATACCTCGAGCCCGCGCCCGAGCGGGTGGTGGCGCGCGTGTGGGACTCCCATCTCTACTCAACTAGTAACCAAAGTCCATCTCACTTCATTTAATATAGCCAATTAGAAATGAGACTACTTCCAATGTGAGACTTTCCATATCTCAAATAGAAATCTCACTACCGCTTCAACTTCCAAATTCACTTTTCAAATGTCCAATTTTGAACATTTATTACTCACTCATCCCAACATGAATTTGTGAAAGTGGATATACCACGTTCATCTACTCGCAACGTATATTAAGAATGTAAAGCTCATTTCCACAATTAACAAATTTTCCATGTTTGAAATATTGGATCAAAATTACTAAATAAATAACTTCCCAAACATCCAAATCACCGACATATATTTTATCGAAACCTTTTTTTTTAATCCAAAAATTGGTTCAATAAACTAAAACAAAAGCAGTCTAAAGGCTTGAAATCTGGTGAACTGGGTCCATGTTTGTATACTTAATTGAACAAAACATTAATTCATTTAAGATGCAAGTTGGCCTTGTTAGGCCGTTAGTCGCCTTTCATCTTATACGGTCTATTAAATTAGAAACAGTGTGAGCTGGACTTTTGACATGGTTCTGCTAAAGAAAATATCAACACGATATGCATATTCAATACTTATATGTCACTTAATTATCGGTTGAAAAGAATTTAAAATAAACTTGATTTATGAAATTACTTTGAATCCTAGAGATTATGAAATGCAAGGGTCTTAAATATTTTCCAGACATTTTGAAATGGGTCATCCAAAATATTAACACTGTGAGAATTTTATTTCCCAACATATTACATACTTACAAATTAGGAGTAGCATTTTACATTTTTTATTTGTTGAAAGTATTAGAAAAATAATTATTTTTTATTTACATTAGAAGTTTCATAATATGTCATTAAGAGAGATAAAAAGAGAGAATTATATTTGTTAAATTATTTACTTTTGGGAAAATGACATTTGAGAAGTCTCTATATTAGAGATGTGAATTGTAGTAAATTATTTTTTTTTCTTCTTTACACTTGTGTTGATGGTCATCGAAAGTGTAGTTCTACCAAATACTCAGCACTATTACTATTTAAGAAGCACTTTGAATATTTCCAAAAATAATAACTCATCTACAACGTATATATTGATGACATCATCAAGTAATATTATTTATTAAAATAAAAAGTGTAGTATTATGGAAAAACATTTAAATTGCATATAAAAAGAATTAATAGTGGAAAAGTTGCACAAAAAATTGACTACTGGTGAAAATCCACGATATCTGCCTATTCATATCCCTTTCTTGGGGCAATTATATCAATTGCATACCTTACCAAACCTCTACTCAAACACTTGAAAAAGCAACCACCCAAACAATATAATCCAACTAAATGCAAAGAAAATGACTACACCATTTCTATTTGTCCCCCGGTCTAAGATTATATTTATTTATGATGGGAAAGGAGTTAGGATGGCAAAGTGGATATATAAATAAATAAATAAATAAATAAAAGGGAAAAAAACTTTTTACCACCAGTAATTTTAGAGTTTTTATAATTTGTAACCTAATTTATTTTTTTTATTAACAACCCAAAGTATGCGAGTTTTGCTCTTTGCAACCTTCAGACTATTTTTTATTTAAAAAATAGTTATATCGAAGCATGTAAACCTCATGGCTCATTCTAAAAATATGAAAATATTGCCCAACATAATAATTGGTGATGAGGCATGAGGTTACATGCTTCGATTCAACCATTTTTTGAATGAAAAATAGCATAAAGGTTGCAAAGAGCAAAATTCGCATACTTTGGGTTGTTAATAACAGCAACAAAAAAATATTAGGTTGCAAACCATAAAAAGCTACAAGTACAAGTGGCAAAAAATCTTTTTCCCCGAATAAAAACCAACAAACATATATTTTTTTTTATTTTTAGGTTTTCAAAAAACACGAGACTTTAATGTAATTATAAAATCTTAATAATACAGATGAATGATCAATCCCATATATTATCTTACCCCTAAAAATGACTCTTTTATATGTACTCCTCCATCCCAATTATATAGTCAAATTTTGCCTTTATTTAATGAAAAATGATAGTTACAAAATTCATTTTAAATAGAATTATAACAGTAAAATAATGGTCAACTTAGTATTAAAAATGATAGTTACAAAATTAAAATAAATGTAACTTTATTTCATTTGATAAACATAACATAACGGTTGGTGATGACTGATGGGCCATAGATTAACACTGGTGTTAGTTTAATAATGTAAATACAGAACAGAGGAAAAAGAAATGTAGCCGGATAGATGAAATTGATTTTGGCAATTAATCCTACACTCGGATATGATGAAAAATCGACAATCAAAGAACACTTAATTTACAAAAAATAAACAATATAATTACTCATGAATGGGTGTGGTCTCCTTTGGTTGAAAACCCGTTAAAAACAATGGAGGGTATATATTTGTCAATCAACTCTAAATATCCACTCCTTATCTCTTTGTTACGTACGTTTGTTATTCTTTTTACATTTTTTTTTTTTTGTTGTTGTGAGTGTTATTATTATTCCTTTTCAAAAAGAGCTGCGCAGTGCTTCGGGCATTTTGCTTCCTTTTGATATTTGAGAATGCATATGGCATGCTAGTGAATTTCATATTTTGGATTTTAGCAATGTTAGTATATAAAATAGCATTGTTTATATACAAAAGAACAACATTACTCCTATATATGCTCTTACATATGCACTGCTTAGTAATTAATGTAAGGAAACACCATTGCATATAAAATAGCACTGCTATTATATCAAAATTGTTCCTACATAAAAATAGCACTACTTAATAATAAAAAAACAACAATGCTATTATATAAAACAACACTACATACTTTTATTATTATTATTATTATTATTATTATTATTATTATTATTATTATTATTACTGTTGTTGTTGTTGTTGTTGTTGTTGTACTGTTAGACAAGGTTCGAGACCGATCAGATCGCGACAGGTCGCAAGATAGACCAGGTCGCTGGAGGTCGCGACAGCTCGCTAAACAAACCAGGTCGCTGGAACTTGTCACAGGTCACCAGACAAGGTAACCATAGGTCGCCAAGACAGATCGCCATAGGTCGCTGGATCAGACCGCTAGAGCTAAGTGTTATAGGTCGCTAGGCCAGGTCCCTAAAAAGGTCATTGACAGTCTTTTGTCCTCATGTAATTTTGGCTTGTTGTGATTACATGCACGGCATGTGACACGTCGTACGAATAGGGGCATCTGTCACTTGTAGTATGATAGCTGTAGGGTATATTCCCTTTTATTCTTGTTCTAGATTGTTCCCAAAAGTGTTATATATATTTGTATGTAGCACAACACATTATGTATTTAAGAACAACAAAAATAATCAAATATCAAAATATGTTCTCTACTTTCTGTTTCAGTCTTTTTAACCTAAATCTTATCATGGTATTAGAGCGGCGGGTTTAACCTAAATCCGCTGCTGCTCAGACGTTGATGATACTCCTTCATCTTCAATGACCATAAATAATCATACCTCCTCTAGCTCATAAATGCAGCCGGTGAAATTGCACAATCAACTGATAACAGTTAAGCTCACTGATGAAAACTTTCTGATATGGAAACAGCAAGTTCAAATCACTGTAAAAGGCTATGGATTAGAGGGTTTCTTAGATGGATCTGCTACAGTTCTAACAAAGCTGATAGCTGCAGAAGAAGAAGGACTGCTGAGAGTAAACCCTGAATACCTCCTCTGGCAAAGACAAGATCAATTGCTGGCTTCATGGTTACTTTCCTCCTTATCTGAGTGCATCTCGATCTCTATGGTTGGTCTGAATACCTCGTTTGAAACCTGGCAAACACTTGAGTCTAATTTTTCTAGCCAAACAACTGCCAGAAAGATGCAGTATAAAATACAGCTTCAAAATCTCAAGAAGAATAATCTTAGCATGAGAGAATACCTGAATAATGTGAAGGCTTGTTTTGATGCTTTGGCAAGTACTTGAGAGAGAATGAAGGAGCTGGATCAGATTATGTATGTCCTTGGAGGTTTGGGGAGTGAATATGATGCCGTAGTCATCACCATTACTGCAAAAGGAGAATCTTTTACTCTGAAAGATGTGGTTTCCCTTCTCCTGAGTTATGAAAGTCGAATAGAAAACAGTGCTCAACAAGTCAATAATAGATCTGTTCCCAATGCCAATCTGTCTTATAAAAGAGGAAAAGGAAATCAGTCAAGTTATAACCAATCAAGCATAGGCAGAGGAAATCAGAGTTTTCGAGGTAGAGGAAACTACAGAGGAAGAGGAGGCAGAAACACAGGAAATAGGATGCAGTGTCATATTTGTGGTTATAATAATCATTCTGCAGACAAGTGTTACCACATATTTAATTCAGAGTTTGTCCCAAAGCAGCAAGGACAGGGACATAGATCCTTTGATCATTCAACAAGTAGCTTCAACCAAACCTCTGCAATGTTCAGTGTGGCATATCAAGGCTCAGAAGCGAGCTGGTTTCCTGATTCAAGGGCTACACATCATGTCATAAATGATCTCTCCAATTTGAATTCAGCTTCTGAGTATGGTGGTTCAACCAAGTTGCAAGTGGGAAATGGTGCAGGGCTTGATATAGGTCATGTTGGTAAGTGTCTTGTCAAACCCTCACACAAATATCACAAACCTCATTCATCAAACATTTTCAAACTCAATAAACTTCTCCACGTTCCTAAGATAACCAAATATTTACTTAGTGTAGCATAATTTACCAAGGATAATAATGTTTACTTTGTGTTTTATCCTTCCTCTTGTCTTATTAAGGACCAAGTTTCAGGGGAGGTCCTGCTAACAGAGAATCTTAGGAACGGCCTATACCAATTCATCCCCACAAAGTCCACAAATGAACCTGCTGACAAGCCTTCTAGCTTTTATGTTTCAAGTTTTTCCAATAAAGACAAGATCTATTCTGTTGTACAGAAAGAGAGTCCTAGTCAATGTACTTCCTTTAGTTCTAATTCTGTTCAAAGCCTTGAATTGTGGCATCAAAGGCTGGGACATCCTTCTGTATATGTTACCAAAAGAGCCTTAGTTGATTGTAATATACCTTTTATTAATGAGAATGCCTTTTCCTTTTGTGATAATTGTGGTGAAGCAAAATCTCATAGATTACCCTTCACAGCCAACAATAATGCGACCACAGAACCATTACAACTTATTCACACCGACTTGTGGAGCCCTTCTCCAGTCACTTCCAGAAATGGGAGCAGATACTATGTCACCTTCATTGATGATTATACCAAGTATATTTGGATCTATTTTCTCAAAGCAAAATCAGTCACATACACTGCCTTTTTACATTTCAAAAACCTAACTCAAAACCAGTTCAATAAGACCATCAAAGATGTTCAAAGTGATGGAGGAACTGAATTCAAACGACTTTCCAAATTGTTCAATGACAATGGCATAACCCACAAAATTTCTTGTCCCTATACTCCTCAGCAAAATGGAACTGCTGAGAGAAAGCACAGGCACATAATAGAAACAGCCCTCAGCATGATGTCTCTTTCAAAAATTCCCAAATCATATTGGGATGACTCCTTTTCCACTACAGTGCATCTGATCAATATAACTCCAAACAAAAGCATCAATTACAAAACACCTTTCCAACTGTTATACAATAAACCCCCTGATTACACCCGTCTTAGGGTTTTTGGGTGCCAGGTTTTTCCGTACATTAGAAACTATAATAAGGACAAGCTAGAACAAAGGTCTCAACCAGGCACTTTCCTTGGATACAACAATCTTTTCAAAGGATACAAAATCCTTCTCCCTTCAGGAAAAATAATTTACCTAAGGCATACTGTCTTCAGAGAAAACGTTTTCCCTTTCAAGCGACCTCCTGCTCCACACAATACTGATCAACAAACCACATCACTTCAAACCCCCTCTAACACACATTCATCTCCCTTTACTACGTCCACTGAACCTCATCATACACAATCAACATCTGAAGATGCACCACATCCACCAAACGCATCCTCAAATCATCATTCCTCTTCCCAATCACCACCCTCCTCCCCTTCCATTCATCATCATGCATCACCCACACACCCATAAATGACAAACACCAATCAACAGAAAACTATGTCAAGTCCTTCATCAGCTCATGAGATGCCTGAAGAACAGACAACTCCCATTCGAACTCATAAAATGATTACAAGGTCTAAAACAGGGAACCTAAAACCCAAAGCTTATCAGGTTGATCTTTCTGAATATGAGCTTCAAAGTGTAGATGAGGCACTTGGAGATGTGAATTGGAAACAAGCAATGATCAAAGAATATCAGGCTCTTATTCAGAACCAAACTTGGGAGATTGTTCCAGCTCCAAAAGAAAAAAACATCATAGAATGTAAATGGGAATATAAGCTCAAAAGGAACTCAAATGGGAGCATTTCCAGACATAAAACTAGGCTTGTTGCAAAAGGCTACACTCAAGTCATTTGAATTGACTATACTGATGTTTTCAGCCCAGTGGTTAAACCTTCTACTATCAGAATGATTCTCACCATTGCTCTCTCAAAGGGGTGGACCATAAGACAGGTGGATATTGATAATGCCTTTCTCCACGGAGAACTTGATCCTAACCTTACCATATACATGACTCAGCCACAAGGGTTTGAAGTGAAGGGGGGAATAGACTATGTTTGCAAGTTTAATAAGGCTATTTATGGATTGAAACAAGCTTCAAAGGCCTGGTTTGACAAATTGAGATCAGTTCTTCACACCCTTGGTTTTCAAAGCTCAAAAACATATTCATCACTTTTCCTAAGGCACTATCATACTTCTGTCATCTATGTACTTGTTTATGTTGATGATATTGTAATCACAGGAAGTTCAAGCTCAGAAATCACCAAGTTAATCAGCGAGCTGAGCTCAGATTTCTCCCTGAAAGACCTGGGAGAGTTAAGCTACTTCCTAGGTATTGAGGTAAACTACACCAAGTCTGGAATGCTACTTACTCAGTCCAAGTATGTTAATGGATTACTCTCCAAGTTCAACATGTCAGATTCAAACTCAAATTCTACACTAATGGCATCATCTCCTCCACTGTCAAAATTTAACGGTTGTAGTTTTCACAATCCCAAGCTCTACAGACAGGTAATCGGAGGGCTGAAATACCTAACCATTACCAGGCCTGACATATCCTTTACTGTGAATAAGCTGAGTCAGTTCATGCAGAGTCCACTAATCCCACATTGGAGAACTGTCAAAAGATTGTTAAGATATCTCTCAGGAACAATTGATCATGGTATATCTTTAAGCAAATCATCTCATCTTAATGTTACACCTTTTTCTGATTCATTCTGGGCCTCAGACATAGATGACAGAAAATCAACCTCTAGATACTGTGTGTTCGTTGGTGACAATCTAGTCTCATGGAGTTCAACGAAGCAACAAACAGTTTCAAAATCTAGTAGTGAAGCTGAGTACAAAAGTCTGCGTTATGCAATGGTTGAGGTTATGTGGTTACAATCTCTTTTGAAAGAATTGAGGGTTACTTCGATTAGGTCGCCAGTAATATGGGTTGATAATCTTAGTGCTGTCTACATGTCGACCTATCCAGTAGTCCAAGCCAGAACAAAGTACATAGAAATTGATTTGCAATTTATCAGAGACAATGTGCAGTCAAAGAGCATCCTTGTACATCACATTCCCGCTTATAATCAGATCGCAGACACTTTAACAAAACCCTTGTCAAATTACTTCTTCACTCGGATGGAAAATAAGCTCGGAGTTTACCCTCTTTCCTCATTCGAATTGAGGGGGGATGTTAGACAAGGTTCGAGATTGACTGGGTCGCTAGAGGTCGGCAAGATAGACCAGATCGCTAGAGGTCGTGGCGGCTCGCTAAACAAACCAGGTCGTTGGACCTTGTCACAGGTCGCCAGACAAGGTAAGCCATAGGTCACCAGGACAGATCGCCAGACCGCCAGGTCTAAGTGTTATAGGTCGCTAAGCCAAGTCCCTAGAAAGGTCATTGACAGTCTTTTGTCCTCGTGTAGTTTTGGCTTGTTGTGATCACATGCACGGCATGTGACACGTCGTACGAATAGGGGCAACTGTCACTTGTAGTATGACAGCTGCAGGGTATATTCCCTTTTATTCTTGTTCTAGATTGTTCCTAGAAGTGCTATATATATTTGTATGTAGCACAACACATCATGTATTCAAGAAAAACAAAAATAATCAAATATCAAAATATGTTCTCTACTTTCTGTTTCATTCTTTTTAACCTAAATCTTATCATGTGCAAAATTCAAAAATTACTTGTGAATGTTGCAATTACTTAATTTTTCTTTGAGATTTGAGTTCAGTCATTTTCTATGGATGCTCATTTGTGGAATTCCTTATAAAATAGTTATGATAAAATAACACAAATAGTTTATTTTTAAAAATACACTACTAATAAGCAAAAACAACACCATTCGATGTATAAACACAACACCACTGATATTTAAACTATCAATGATTTTTTTTTAGTGCTGAAATTAGTCAAATGAGGTGTTGTTTTATTTTAGGTCTTGAATCTAAAAATATATATATATATATATATATATATATATATATAATATATTAAAATAAATAAATATATATATATATATATATATATATATATATATATATTTATTTTAAAATATACAACATGGATCTTAAATCATAGATATTTTAAAGACGATTATATATATATATATATATATATATATATATATATATATATATATATATATATATATATATAAAGTGAATAACAAATAAAAAATTTATGATATTTTTAAGATTTGAGTTTTTTTTTATTTTAAATTTTCTTAGGTGGCAACAGTTATTGACGAAATTTCGGGTACTATTTTTATGGACACTCAGTGCTAAATTTGCTTATCCATAATGCTACCTGATGGACAAGAATGTTACTTATAAGATTGACAAAAGTGAAAAAAATACTCTTAGATTATTATATTACTATATTATTAATTTTTAAGGATTTTTACCTTGTTGCCTAGCCGACATGACATCTTCCCAACCTTAAAATTACTCAATTGTGAGGTGTTAGATTGGGCCCTAGGTTCTCATCTAGGGGAGGGTTCTCATTGGATCCCTCTCTCTCTCTCTCTCAAACACACACACACACACAAATATATATATGTGACGAAATTCATGCTTTGCCATGATTAGCTGTAAGCAATATAAGATGGAGAATGCTTTCAATATATATTTTGGATGATGTTTACAAATAATTTTCTCCACTTATATAGAAGTTGTGGATCATTCTAGATATTATGCAATTGAATAACTCTAGATTCACTATTTTAGGAAATGAGTCGTACTACACAGGTACAAAAACGGCCACAATCACAGCAGATATTTGTCATCTTATACAACGCACTCTACTAGCTACATGGAGGACTGATCTTATGTGCACGGTTGCATGCGACTCTGATCTCCTACGTGCGAGCTCTTGTGCGCGACCTGCTTGTTAACATGCGCGACCTCCTTGCTAACATCCACCCGCAATTTGAAGGTAGATATTATTACAACATTCAACCTAAGTCTCATCTTCCTGGAAAATTGTCCAACAAGAGGTTTTGTCAATGCATCAGCATTCTGATCAAGAGTAGATACATGCCTGACTTAAATTACTTTCTCTGCAACCTTTACTCGGACAAAGTGTAAGTCCAATTCAAAATGCTTGGACCTTGAGTGAAAAACTGGGTTAAGTGATAAGGCAACGACACCTAAGTTGTCATTCCAAATCACAGTTGGCTTTGTTATCGCTATGCCTATTTCTTTGAATAAAGACTGTAGCCAAAGAATTTCACAAGTGCTGTGTGCAATTCTTCTATATTTTGCCTCAGTGGATGATTCAGAAACTGTAGCTTGTTTCTTTGCGCTCCAAGAAACTAGATTGGGACCAAGGTAAATGCAATAACCAGATATTGATCTTATATCATCAATGTCTGATCCCTAATCAGCATCAGCAAACCCTGTCACTCTAAATTCATTAGCTGGCCTGAATCTTAAACCATATTCAAAAGTTCCTGCCAAATATCTGAGTATTCTCTTAACTGCTTTCCAATATGTGTTCAAAGGGTTGTGCATATACTGGTTAACTTTGTTAAAACTATATGAGATGTCTGGTCTTGTAATAGTAACATATTGGAGGGCACCTACTGTTTGCCTATATAATGTAGCATTAAGAATAGGCTGTCCCTGGTGTTTGGAGAGAGCAGGTTGTGGTACCATTGGAGAAGACAAGCCTATTGCCTCACTCATCCCTGTCTTGTTGAGTATATCCTTGATGTATTTCTCCTGACTGAGTACCACTTCTCCATTGATATAATGCACCTGCATTCCAAGGAAGTAGCTCAGCCTGCCTAGATCCTTTAAAGAAAAGTGAGTCTGAATCTGTGTAATGATCCTTTGGATTTCTTCATTGTTTGATCCAGTAACTATCAAGTCACCTACATATGTCAGGATTATTGTGTAAGAGGACTCATTCTTTCTGAAGAACAAGGAGTTGTCAGATTTAGACATGGTGAATCCTAAAGACTTGAGGACCTTGTTCAACTTTGATGACCATGCTCTGGATGCTTGCTTTAGACCATATAATTACTTGTGTAATCTGCATACAAATAGGTTTCCATCTTGGTCATACTGCTCAAAACCAAGGATTTGTTCCATGTAGATATCTGCATCAAGTTCTCCGTTCAAGAAGGCATTATCAATGTCAACTTTCCTAATGATCCACCTGTTGGTTATAGCTATGGAAAGAACAGCTCTTATAGTGGTTGGTTTGATGACTGGGCTGAATGTCTCAGTATAATCCAATCCTGCAAGCTGTGAGAAACCCCTTGCTACCAGTCTTGATTTATGCCTAGCAACAGATCCATCATAGTTTCTTTTAACTTTGAAAATCCACTTGCAACTGACTAACTTCTTGTCTGGAGGCAAATCAGAAATGGGATGATTACTCCAGGTCTTATTCTTTTGTAGTGCATTATACTCTATGTGCATGGCCTCTTTCCACTTTGGCATGTTGAGAGCTTCTTGATATGTGCTTGGTTCAATGTTGTCAGTCAAGACAGAAGCATAAGTATTTGGCTTTGAAATCCCAGCCTTTGATCTTGTCACCATGTGATGCCCCCTATCATTCCTATGACCTGAAAAACCTTGATCAACTGCAATGGGATTGTTAGACTGGGTAAACACATCAGTACATACTGGTAAATCAATAGTTATATGTCCTCCAGGGATTTCAGTGTTGGGGAGGGTATTTATATTGGTTGATGGTTAGAGGGATGAGGACTATGGTGAGAATATGAAGAGGTTGGTGATGTATGTGACTGAGATGTTGGTATTTGATGATTAGAAGGTGGAGTTTGTTCTTGATGAGTGCTGACATTAGGAGGAGTGGGCTTATTAATAGTAAGTAAGGGGGTGAATTGATCGATATAGGTGGTGAAAGGAGGACGAGTTTGCTCAGTTTGAAAAGGGAACTTGGATTCATCAAAGATAACATTCTAGTGACAATGATTTTCTTATTTGGCAACAAAACTTTGTACCTTTTAATTGTGTGTTGTATCCAAGGAAAACAACAGAAGTGCTTCTGAAATTGAGTTTGTGCTTGTTCAGAGGTCTCAAGTGAGGAAAACAAAAGCATCTAAGAAATTTCAAAGTGTTGTAGTTAGGTTTCAAAACAGTAAAGGCTTCTGTGGGAGTTTGGAAATTTAAGATTTTTGATGGTATTATGTTGATTAGAAAAACTGCAGATACAACTGCATCATCCCAATAGGAATGTGGAACATGAGAGTGAGCTAGTAAGGAAAGGGCTGTTTCAAGGATGTGTTTGTGTTTTCTCTCAGCAAGTCCATTTTTCTGAGGAGTGTAGGGGCAAGAAACCCTGTGGTGGATTCCATTTTCAGAAAAAAAAAATTTGGATAAGGTTTTGAATTCAGTGCCACCATCTGATTAAATGGCCTTGATCTTCCTATTGAACTGATTTTCCACAAGATTCTTGAAATGAACAAAAGCATTATGAGTGTTAGATTTTAGCTTGAGTAGGTATAACCAAGTGTGTCTTGTCTAATCTATAAAACTCACATATTAACTATAACCATTGTTGGATTTTATTGGAGAAAGTCCCCACAAATCAGTATGCATAAGATCTAAAATGCCGTAATGAACAGAATCAGAAGGACTATAAGGTAACTGATGACTTTTAGCCTTGAGACAAGATGCACAAATGAAATTAGTATATTATCATGAAAGGAACATTACAACTCAAATGAGCTTTTCTGACAACATCTAAAGAGGCGTGTCCAAGTCTGCAATGCCATAGACTCAAATCAAAGTCTGTTATTCACCTAACTGGAATTTATTGAGATAGGAAGTTGTGTAAAGGTGTTGGTAGGATGTGAAGAAGGTTGCAGCAGCTTGTTTTTTTCTTGAACAGTAGTGAGGTTAAACTTGTAAATGCCATTTTCAACATTCCCCTTGAGTAGGACCATTCCTGTGTCCTGATCCTTCACCAAGCATAAACAAGGATGAAACTCAAAGAAAACCTTATTATCTTTAGAAAACTGGGACACACTGATTAGGTTTTTGGTAATATCAGAAACATGAAATAAGTTTTTAAGACTGAAAGTATGATTATTGATAAGAAGATTTTTAACTATTGAATGACTAGTATGTAAAATGTGCAAACCTGATTCATTACCCATGTGAAGCTTTTCTGATCCTTGATATTCATTTGCCATGCTCAAGTTATTGAAATCATATGTCAAATGGTTGGTAGCTCTTGAGTCTGAAAACCAGCAAGACTCTGGATTAATTTTTGAGGTGGTACTGGCAACATTTGCTGAATGCTTTCCAAATTGGCTAAAATAGTGTTGTTTGAGGATTGAGGCTGATGAAACTGATTGCTACTTGTAGTAAAGTTCATGTATTTTATGTGAAAACATTTATCAACAGTATGTCCTGAGATGATACAGATTTGACATCTAGGTTTCCAGGTTTGACTTCTTCCTCTGCCTCCATTTCTTGAGCTCCTGCCTCTGAAATTTCCTCTGCCTCTGAAAATTCTGGTTGTAGCCCCCCCTCTTTGAAGATTGATCCCGAGTGACAGTATTGACACTAGGTGTTGAACCATCTGTGTTAATTTGAGATATAGTGCCTTAAAAACTTTATAGCCTGGCTTCAAAGCTGAGTAACAAGGAGTGAACCTCCATCAAGGTATAGGGCTCCAATCTTGATGTGATGCTGACCATAACTGGATTATATTCAGTACCCAATCTAGAAATTACATAAATGATTTGACTTTGCTCAGTGTTTTTTTCTCCCGCTGTGGCCAGCATATCACAACAAGCTTTGATCTTGTTGAGATATTCTCTCATGTTCATAGATCCTTTCTTGATGGTTTGAAGCTGCAGTTTATACTGCATGACCTTTGCTCTTGACTGGCTTGCAAAGATGATTTTCAAACACTCTCATATCTGTTTTGAAGAAACAAGGCCCACTGTGGTAACAAGAAGGTTTTCAGTGAGCGATGAAAGTAGCCAAGAGGCTATAAGCTGATCTTGAAGTTTCCAAAGTGGATATTCAGGATCAGTGGGTAAAAAGGTGCAATCTTTGGTTAGATAGGCTTCAAGACCATAGCCGTTTATGGCCGCCATGATTTTTTGTTTCCATATGAGAAAGTTGGATTCATTTAGCTTGATGCTAAGTTGGCTTTGGGGATAAACGATTGTGTTTTGTTCCATAGGTGAATGATTGGAGTGAGATGTAGATGTGGAGGCTATTTGATGCAAGGGAAGAAAAAAGAAAAACAAAAATTTATTCAAAGTCCAGGAATTAACCCGTAATTCTAATACCATGAAGGAATTCATGCTTTGCCATGATTAGCTGTAAACAATATAAGAAGATGAAGAATGCTTTCAATATATATTTAGGATGATGTTTACAAATAGTTTTCTCCGCGTATATAGAATTTGTGGATCATTCTAGGTACTATGCAAATCTGAATAACCCTAGATCCACTATTTTAGGAAATGAATCGTACTACAAAAGTACAAAAACGGCCACAATCACAGCTAGTATTTGTCATCTTGTACAACACACTGCCTGCTGCATGGAGGATTGATCTTGTGTGCACGATTGCATGCGGCTCTGATCTCCTATGTGCGAGCTCTTGTGTGCGACCTCCTTGCTAACAATTATATATATATATATATATATATATATATATATATATATATATATATATATATATATATATATTATGTGTGTGCGCGCGCGCATATTATTTATCTTGAGAGGGTATTTCAATCATGGTTTTAAAAATTGGATCAAACCGACCGGTTCAATCGGGAACCGGTGGCAGGTCCAATCCAAATACATTTAGGGCCTGTTTGGGCTAGGACTCAGAATCTCAGATTTGGGATTCATAATACCGAATTCTCATTTTTCTAAAACTCAAAAATTAAATACTATCATACAATTAAGTAATTAAATATTACTAAATATAATATAATAATACACTATTATCTACTTTTCAAACATTATTTGGTATCAAATATAATATAATAATACATTATCATCCACTTTTTAGACATGATTTGATATCTACAGTAAAAAAAATAAATGATTTTAAATCTTATAACAAATAAGAATTCTTACTATTTACAGAATTGTGAATACCAAAATTCGTAGAATTCCAGTGGATATTAGTCCATATAAGCCCTTAGAAAACTGAAAATTCAGTTTAACCGGTATAACTGAAAAACCAATCAAAAACAACCAACGAGTTCTTACCAAAAAAAAAATAAAAAATAGAAAGAAAGGGAGTTGGAGAATTCCAGTGGATATTAGTCAATGCAGGCCCTCAGAAAACTGGAAATTCAGTTTAACCGGCATAATTGGAAAAACCAGTCAAAAACAACCAACGGATTCTTACCAAAAAAAAAAAAAAAAGAAAAGAAAGAAAGGGAGTTGGAGAATCGAAACCAATTTAGTTGCAGATCTGATGCACCGATTTGCCTTATTTATACAACTTTCTATTCCTCTACAATTAATCCCCCTTCCAGCTACATTTATAAGATTGGTAAGATTGAAAAACCAATATTTGATTAACTGTTTACCTATTATATTACTATATTTTATATAATTGATTTCAAATCTAGTAGTGTTTTCTAGTGAAGATTCGTAATTATTGGTCATTAAATCTCAATTAATTATGGTATATTTTTTAAAACTTATTTTCCATATATCTTAAATAAAAACATTAAATATACCCTATATCATCTATATTACGTTTGATTTTATAGTCAAAATACAATGTATGATTGTGTTAGTGTATTTGGTTAACGTTATTTATATTTAAAAAAATGTATTTGTATAAAAATTAGGGAGAATTCCCAACTAGGCCAATAATGAATAAAACTATTCCAAATAATCCAATCATAAGTATTACTTTCCACTAACTCACAAGTATAAAAAAATTCGGACAGTGATACCCCCAAATCAAAATTGATCCGGAACAAAAATAACGCCCCTCACGGCCGCCTTCCACAAATCCTTCCACAAAATCAGCAAATAGATTCCATCCTCCATTCTGTATTCCATACACCTCTCGGAAAAATCAAGCGGATTGGATAAAATCTAAACTATCGTTGTTTTGAACGAACTGGGAAAATCAAGCATATTCTGTATTCGAAGAAAATCGAATCAAGCCAACTGGATAACTTCAATTTTCTGGCTAGGGTTTCAAGCGAATTGAAGATTTACGGCGGGTGTGATTTTGGCCGAAATCGGCGCTCGGAATTCCATAGAATGCATCAGAGAATCACGTAATTGAAGGAGTTATACGCTGATTCTCAACCGATATATGCCTAATTGGGAATTCTCCCTATATATATTAGTGTAGTAGGCTTTGTGAATTTGTACTAGTTGTAGCCGGAAAACGAACACAACACGCCCCTCATATTCGCGACTGAAGATGACGAACTGTGAT
>BMAC01000069.1:1822369-1845985 GCA_014905375.1 Phtheirospermum japonicum
ACCACCCTTTTCCAATTCCAGTCGAAGATAAAAAATTACAGGATCCACTTACTCAAGGGTTATTGTATAATTAGAACTTACTTTAGGAGTTATTATACAATAGGGTTATATATATAGTTATGTTTTTTTTTTCATTATTTCACATAATTTTGGTTAATTAAGGTTTATTTTGAATTAGGCTTTAATAATGAATTTATGTATTATTAGGGTTTTATTATATAATTTAATTAGGATTTTAGGGATTAATTATGTAATTATAGTTTAATTTAGGTATTAATTATGTAGTTAGAGTTTAATTATATAGAATTGAACTAAACTAGGGATAACTAGGTCGCTAGTATTTATTTAGGGATTATTTATGTAATTATTTTTAAAATATATGTAGTGGTGGTTTTTGAAATGTCATGGTGATCAATACGTGGTTGTTGTGTTTAATATATAGGTTATGGTTTGTGAAAATATATACATGTTTTGATTGGTTGGTGTTGTAATTAGTTGGGTATACGTCGATGATGACGTGGAATCAGGTGAGGGAGCTCCAGGCGCAGCTCCAAACACAGAGGGAGGAGCTAGAGGCCATGAGACGAGCTCAGCAAGCGATGAAACACAGTACAATGTGTCTGAGCTATTACGTGAGCAGCAGCGGTAGGAGCAACAATAATTTCAGGTGAAAATGAATGTGCAGATGACCGAGTTGTTAACTCGATTATAGTAATACCCGCCACAGCCCCCCTCGATTTTTCCTCGGGATGCAATACCCTCAATTTTTTCGATGACGTTTCTCCCTTCGACTTTTCTCAGGGGATAGTTCCCTCGGTTTTCCTGAGGTTTATATTACCCTCTATTTTTTTGAGGGTAATCAGACTCACGTCTCCGCAATTTACTGTTGAAATGAACATTCGTTATTCCCCTCGAAAAGTTTACCGATACTTTCCCATCGGTAGATTTTACCGAGGGATTTATCGAGGGGAATTACCCTCGGTATTCCCCTTGATAAATTGATTACCGAGAGTATTTTTTTCATTATTGAGGGATTTTTCCCTCGATAAAATGCTATTTTTTATTTTTTGTTTTTTGTAATGACACACAAAATTCACCGGATGACATAAATCAGGGAATGTTCCACCTGGTGCAACTACTGGCTGGTGAATCTGTCAATCACATCGTCAAAACTACGTAAAGCATGGTAGCCTGCTCTAGTCCCCTTCGTGAGAATGGATTCCTTGTTAAGTCAGTTTGGGAGGTGTGACACGCTTGTGGGAATTCGAGTAACGGCAAAAAATAATTCCAAATAGAAGATCGGAGAAACAAAAGAAAATACATAGATAAACAAAAGATATACGATATAGAAAAACAATTATCCAACAAAAACCAAAAAACAAATCCTACATTATTCGAAATCCTAAGATCACGATTATGCAATTCTCGGTGTTACATCAAACGATTTTAGCACAAAATCATTGGGTACAAAAACGCTTCAATTGGGACTAAAAATTGGGGGGGGTAATAAATTTCATTAGCGGAGAATGAATATAATCTTGAAACATAACTTTGATAAAAGTTGGAGAAATCATAATTATCTAGAACAAATTATGATGATAAGGGTAGGAAGAAAAGGCCAGTGGGAGGTTGAAACAACAACAACAAAAAAAATTATGACCAGCGACTATGAAATGAGAAAGAAAAAAAAATCATGCAAAGTAGTAAAGAAGAGAGAGAAGAGCGGCCGAGGGGTGTTCCAAAAACCAGAATCATTATACCGTGGATCCGGGTGCTTGCAGGGCGCACCCAATAATTTATTTATCATCGCATATAACTGGTACATACCATCAAATACAACTGATATATATCATTACAAATAATTAAAGTTCTAAACTAAAATCTATAACTCAAAAATTAAAAATAACCTAAAACAAAAATTTAAACCCTACAAATGGAATATTAAACCCCAAATTCTAAAATTCTGTCGTATATCATCACATATAACTGACATCTATCATCATATATATAACTGGTAGGATGATAGATTTATCTCGGGGTCCTAAAATGGAACTAAACCCAAAAATTAATTACTAAACCCTAAAATGAAAAATTAAACCTTAAAATGAAAAAGTAAAACCTAAATTGAAAAGGTAAACTCTAAACTCTTAATTTTTGTCAATGTCATCATATCAAACTAACATATATCATCACATATAATTTGATGATAATAAATTTTGTAAGATGCACCTAGCAAGATACATGCAGATTCATGTAATAAATTACCCATAAAAACCCCTATATTTCTAATGGGAGATTGAAATAAAAAAAATATATACATAATTAAAAAAAATCAATTTATTTATATATATATATTACACTTGAAGTACTACATTCTGACAACTCAACAATGAAACTCTCATAAAGTGATAACTTAAATTAATACATTATTAATAAATAGGGTCCATTTGATATGTATAGAAATTTTTGATATTTCAACTTGAAGAGGTGAGTCCGAAAAACTCAAAAACTCGTCACGGGAGAGAGATGCAAATAAAACCTCAAAACATATAAACGCAATATATTATCCCAAGTCTTGACTTTTCAGCAAATTGCATGAATGCAATGTCTATAAGCTACTATTAGCTTACATAGAATCAAAAAAATCAATGAATCCTCAGAAGTAAAAATAAATAAATAAATAAACATGACCACCCAAACAATCTCAATACGAGTTAAAATTTCAGTAATTAGACCAAATCTACAACCCTACTCCCTCCGCCCTCGTCAGTAAAATCATATTCCGACGATGATGTCGATATTGTGATCATGCCATTCAAATCCGAAACACTATCTTGCAATGTCAATAGAAGGTCCGACGTGCTAAAACTCAAAGTCGGCTTAGTTCTCGGCACAATCGGAACCTCTGCCTCCCCCACGAGCATTTGCACCACAACCCTCATAGTCGGTCTAGCCATTGGGTCCGGGTGCGAACAAGCCAGCCCAATCAACATCACCCTCGTCATATCCGCCTCGTCGAACTCGTTCCCGAAGCTTCGGATCGGCTTGCCGCCATCAACCTCCCTTCCCTATGCAAACTCCACACCCACTCCACCAAATTACAATTACTCGCCCCTACTTTTCCCACCCCCGACAACTTCCTTCTCGATCGGCCCTCCGCCGCTCGCCACCTCAAGCACCACCGCGCGCATAGCTGAAAAACGTCCGTTTTATCACTGGCTCGGCCCGTCAACAAAATACTCCGGCGCCAAGTACCCCATTGTGCCCGCGGCCACGGTCGCATCGGGCGACTTGTCGTGCTCGACTTGCCTAGCCAATCCGAAATCGCCTAATCTCGCGTTAAACCCTTCGTCCAACATAATGTTGCTAGTCTTGATATCCCTATGGATGACTTGATTCTCACACTCTTGATGCAAATATGCCAAAGCCGAAGCCACGCCGAGTAAAATCTTGCGCCTATAAGGCCAAGGCAATATCATCCGTGACTCGAACAATGCCTTGTCTAAACTCCCATTAGACATCAAATCGTAAACCAATAAACTCTCACCCTTCTCATGACACCAACCTTGGAGCCTAATGAGATTCCTATGCCTTAGGGTTCCGATTATCGACAATTCGGACAAAAACTCTGTTTTCCCTTGTCCGCTGTGGCTGCATCTCTTCACGGCCACAACGTCGCCCGTCGTGGGCAGTACACCCTTATACACCGTCCCAAACGCCCCGTGCCCGATAACCCGACCCGAATCGAACCCTTTCGTGGCGATGTTGAGCTCCTTGTACCCGAACTCTTTCGGCATTTTGATAACACCCGAACCCAAAGTCTCCGAATTTTTACCCCTCTTGAATTTCTTGTTGTAAGCCCATACCAATGCCAGAGCACAAAACGCAAACAAGAACGCGCCAGCGGTTACAACCCCAACAATCGCTCCGGGCCCATTTTTGCAGAGCTGGTTGTGACACTTTCCACTGCTACTTTTTGCTTCATGCGACGTCGTATTAGTATTGTCAGCTACAGGTGGAGAGGAAGGTGGTGGCGCGTTGACTATGTCCGCCGTGGGGTTCATCAAATTAGCCGTCGGCGGCGGTGGTGGTGGCAGAGTTCCGGATGGCGAAGCCGGGCTCGGGCTGGGGCTCTCGTCGAAGGATGAGGTGAAACTCCACCACTCAATGCTGTGAATCTCCGTGCTCCCCTGGGTTGACCCGGAAAACCCGACGAACATGAAATCGTCCACTATATAGTCGCTTAGATTAAAAGTGGAGACTAAAACGGGCTCCTTGGGCTTCAAATTGGAGTAAGACACGTACACTTTGATGACCCGGGTCGACCCGGAATAATCGATCCACGAGTTAACCAGGTCACCGCTTTTCAAATCGACACCGGTGGTGTCCAAATCGGTGACCCGGGTCGAGACCATCGAGTTCAGATCCAAACCCACGTGATTCCCATTAATGTCCTCAAATTCAACGTCCATCAGCGTGTCGAACTCCACCGCTACGACGCCGCTCTGGCCGCCCTTCGCGTCGGCGATCCCCATGAACCCGCCGGCGTCGCCGACGTACTCGTCGTCCGGAGAGATGACGAAGGCCAAGCCGCCGCCGATGGAGGAGGGGTTCAGGTTCGCGACGGAGAACGAGAAGAATGTGCTGAAGCTCGCCAGGGACCGGGTCCCCGGCCGCCGGAGAATGACGGGTTTTGAGTACAGGACTTTCCCGGCGCCGGAGTACGGGACGCCGAGATCACGCGTGAGCTTGACGCTCCCGTTGCTCAGGTGGGCGTCGCCGAGGAGCTTCATGCTGGATAGGGTCAGCGTCCCGAAGTCAAATTCAGTCGCCGCCGATGAGACATTGCCGGTGAGAAGGATGAACAAAACAAAATTTGCTGTAAGAACGAAACTAAAATAAAATCTGCCGGAGAGTGACGTCATTGTTTAGATTCATGAAAAACCCATCCGCGAATAAAGGTGGGGTATATTTGTTTTATGTTTTTTGTTTGTTTTTTTTCCCTTTTTTCCCGAAGATAAAAGACACAGAAAATTAACAGGAAAGGATAGATCAAAAGAGGGGGAAAAAACACTTTCAGAAGAGAGCAGAGATTGTGAAGTGTGAACAAAGGTGATGAGATGAGAATCCAAAGAGGGATAGGAGACAGGTGGACGCCACGTGTTGGTTTCAACGGTAATATTTTTTGTGGGTCGGTTTGTCATAAAAAGAGTGAGAAAAGAAAATCGATTTGCGGACAGGATATGATAGTTTTGCAGTTCCAACGTTTACAGTTTTAAGATGGGAATGTGTTTTTATTGGATTCGAGTTCCAGAGTTGTGGTTCTTTTATTTTGGTTTTAACTTTCATAAATAATTGGAAAAAGCATCCAATATTAATGTTTTGAAAAAAAATACTGTAATTCAGTAAGAAAAGAGAGATGAATCAATTACACAAAATAATGAATAAATAGGGAAATTACTTAATAGTTAATTTGAACAGTTAGACGTGAATAGTATATAGTGTGATAGATATTATCTATATTTTTTTTTGCTTATAAGAATTTGAATTTATGTGAAAATATTATATTGGAAATGCTATTAATATATTATGTGAAAATATTATATTTGAATTTATAAAAATATCATAACGTACATTAAACTATTAGCATGAGTCATTAACCAATATGCTTTTGTCCTAATTTTTTTTAGAGTTGTCAAAACAGGTCAGGCGAGTCAGGTGAGGTGGGCTGAGAAAATCTCAACCCTAATTCACGGGTTGGTCCACCAACAATAAGTTCAAAAGACGAACCAGTTTTGTCCAATTATTTTTTTAAACTCTCATTATTTTTTCTTAAACTTCTTCCTTTATTATATCTTCTAATTTTCGCTTTCTTGATCTGTTGTAAAACGAAAATGTGGATTTCTCGTCGAATTATGAATATGAAAAGAGAGTTTTTTTTTCCCCATATCGTGAGGCAATCAATTTTAATCGTGAGACTTGACTAGAAAATTAGTGGCCAGCATGACTAGAGACTTGAGTGTTCTCTTCATGGTGGTATGAAGAGTTTGTTCATGAAATTTGGGGAAACCCTATTTGTTTGTGTGCGTGTGTGTCTGCTGTTGAAATTTCTTTACTACAATAGTAAATTCACACTTCATTATATTCGTAATACTTGTTATTTTAGCATAAGAATTAAGGAATGAAGACAAATGAGTATACTACCCTTGTTAAAATAGTTTTCTCAATTTTAGTAAGACACTCCATAGATATATGTGGAGGTGTCATATTCTCTCTCTATATATAAAACACGTCAGATGAAAAAAAAAATCCTAAACCTAGTTAGTTGCTCTCTCTCTCTTTTCAATTGACGTCTCCCCACCTTTCTCCGGCTGGTCCAGACGGATCTGGCGTACCACTCTCTCTCTCCCATGTTCTTTCTTGGTCTGATTTTGAGAGGAATTTGATGGTGGTGCGGCCAGATCCACCGCCTTCGAAACACCCTTCCCATGGTTTTCTTCTTTTTTTTCCCTTTCTGTTCTACTTTTGTGAGGAGGTAATGGCGATGGAATGGTCCGATTTTTAGTGTGTCTTTTGTTGATCGTCACGTGTGTTCTTTTTTTGGGTTGAAGATGTTGCTCCAAGTGTCGGCAGTGGGAGGCACTGCTTCACGGATCGGTTCATCGGCAGGCGTTGGAGAGAGAAAGGGGTTGTGAAATCAAAGAGAGGGAGGGGCTGTAATTTTATTTACTTTGTATTTATTAGTATTTTGTAGTCACCGATTGAGCTCTAAAATCCATTGTGCAACTAGACAAGGAATTCTGCACCCTCATCGGGATGGAAGAGTTTATTAGTAGCAAGGAAACTTTCTTCGCAACTGTCCTATGGGACCGGTGGTTCTTTTTGTGCTAAAGATGTGGGGAGGAACCTTGTTGACGTGGTTCTCGAAGCTTGTGGTGTTTGATTAGCTTGTGTTTATCTTTTCTTTTCTTTTCGTTTAAGGTTGTTGTGGCCGAGGAGGGGTGGAATCTTGTAGGTTTGAAAAGATTGTGTTTTCAGACTGTGTGTGGTAATAGCTCGTGCCCGAGTAATTATGTTGATTTCGGTGAGCGGAGAAATTTGTAGGTTGGACATTTATTTGTCCGACAGTGCGTGGTTGTATCTCGTGATTGGGATGTTGGTTTCTGTTTCATTTGTGCTTGGCAAGGCTGAAGGTGATTAGGCTGTGGTTGAGTCTCAGGATGTGACCACGAGTGTGGTTTTGCCAAGTCTTCGTCGCCCGTTGGGTCGATTCGCTAGTTGGGATGATGCACATTCGGTTCTGTTTTGTTATTTTGTTGTAGTTCATGGCCATGTCAGGGAGTTTTTAGTTTTCGTTTGTTAGGATAATCTTTGTTTTTTTTTCTTTGTTCGTGGTTGTTTAAACTCCTTTGTGGAGTGACGTTTCCTCCTTGTCGTTGATCATGTTAGGATCCCTTTTGTCAATCGACAACGTTGTACTGTAAATTGTTTTGACTTTTTTATATAAAATTTTATCGTTTAGAAAAAAAAAGACACTCCATATACTTTATTGAAAATGATTAAGGGCTAGATTAAAAAAATATGCATAAAAATGTCTTGAAAATGTAGAACAAAAACTATTGTGAACCAAATTTTTGGTGAAACAAGAATTGTGACCAAAATAAGTATAATAAAGTACACGTAAACTAGGTAGATATATACAGACATTATATACCTATACCTATATATTATGTGTATTTTTGCGAGCTAGCTCGCCGCCCATGCAAGCTAGCCTATTTAAGCCTGCTCTCTAGCGAGTCACTTAACTCTCAACCCAAACCCCCAATTTTGGTGGGGCGAGTCAACCTGGTGGGCCTAACCTATTTTGGCAACTCTATTTTTTTGTGATAAGCAATCAAACATTATTTCTCGATTTACTTTTTTCTTTAATTACCTAACTAAATTTACCAAATTAGTAGATTTCTTACTGTATACTCGGGTACGCAATTATGGTGCAACCGTTTTCTTGTGTGATAGATATGTATATTTCGTATGATGAATATGAATGTTATGTGATTCATCATTGAAACACCTTTGAGATGAGCTCGCAAGATAATGCGATAGTTGTAGTATGATAAATTGATTTATGTCGATTCTCAAGGAATGACAATCAAAATAGAGAAGTTTGTTCACATATAACATAAATGCAAATTACACTAAACATGGATCAATAAATATGAGGTTTTATTTTTATGATTACTAATTGGAAAACTTGAATTAAGCAGGTTTTGAAAATTAAACTAGATTACAAGTAGTTAAAAATGAGCAATTAAGAAAAAAGTGAAATTTGAAATGATTTAAAAAAGATTTAAAGCAATCAATGAAACCAATTTCATCATAAATAAGTTAAAAGAGCAATTGAAGGAGTTTATGATAAACAAGGCATCTTGGATCTAGAAAAAATAATTAAGAACAACTAAGGGATAACTAAGTTAATTTGAACAAGGTTAATCCAACTATTTCATTCCAAATCTCTAATCATTAAGAAAGTTCCAATCTTGAAAGAAAATTCTCTAAGATAAATTATAGATCTAAGATCAGTAAAATAAACAATAAGTTGTTAAAAAATAATAAAGATAATTAATAAAGAAAGTTTACTAAAATTAAAATCAAGATCATCGATCTCTGCTTCTCGCACAACAAGTGAATCTACATCTTGCAAGCTAATTCCTAATAATAAAGTCTAGATCTAAGGCGGAAAATCAAGAAAACTTAAGAAAAACTAAAGAGACAAATATTGATCAATGTTTGAAAAAGTGTACAAATAAATGAAAAATGACAAGTGGTATCTATTTGGAGCCTATTTGGAGCACAATGTCACGCCCCACGCGTGAGGACTGGGCCATGGCGGGACAAGCATGGCCCAACGTGCACAAGGGTGGTGCACGGGATGGGAATGATGGTGCAAGAGTGGCACCATGTGTGAAGGGTCCGGAATCTTCCAGAATTATACGGGACTTGCTCGAACGGATTCGGTCCAAGAAGATTCATGGGCGGGTCGAGACGAGGGAAGCTGCTAGTACCTTGCGGAGATATGTGGATGCTTCGGATCCGTTTTAGTAGCATAAGGGGCTGAAAACTTGTGAGAGGCTCATAAGGGACCGGAGTATTCTAAAAGATCCTAAAATATGTATTGGTTTATACATGTATAGTAGTTGTGCCTAGAGAATGGTAGACTTCTCTAGAAGGGTCATGTAAATAATGTAGTGGCATAGTGTGGAGAGTTCTAGAATGTGTCTAGATTCTTTTTAAGGTCTAGAGTAGTGCGGGTCTTTTTAAATCCCTCCATTTGAGGAGGTGATGCTTAGAGATTTGTATGTTTTCTAGAGAGTTACATTTGAGGAGGTGGAACAACTATAAATAGGAGTAGAGCTCCTCATTTGTACACACCCATCAATACCCAACAAACCCAACATTCAAGCAATCAAGTTTCTTCAAGATAATAAAATGTATATTTACACAATCCCTCTTTTCTTTTGTTTCCTCGCCCACACCACCATCTTTCTTAATTTCTTGTCTCGAGAGGCTGACTTATCTACTGCACGGGGCGGGAAGGAGCTAGGGCCATATGGATTAGTCGGGAATCTAAGTATGTGACAAGTGGTATCAGAGCCCAGTCGGGGCTTCGTGTTGTGTATATCGGACATGGATGGAGGAAAAAAGAACGACGTTGTTGAAAGCTCGGGCGTGGCCAAAGATATCCATGGGAGGGAACTCTTCACCACCGAGCGGATGAAGAACCGAGATAGTAGCAAGGTTCGCGCGGAGGCACCTTCTACGGATCTTATGGTACGGGAGCTCGCCGAGAGGCTTGACCGGGTCGAGCATACTTTCAAGACGTTTGAGGATCACGTCTTGGAGGAGGTGGAGTCGATCAAAGGAGACGTGAAGGGGTGCACGGCCACCATCCATGGGTGCACGGAGGTCGTCCAAGAGTTAAGGGAGGCTGTGTAAAGCTTGAAGAACGCTTGGATGAGCTGACAGCCATCGTCAATGCATTACAAGAGGACGTGGCGATGTGCAAGAGGGTCGTGGATAGCACGGAGGCTAGCAAACCTACGTCAACCACGAGGGTTGAGTATCCAAGGCCAGTAGGGTTCAACGGCATACGAGCGAGGGATTGCCCAAAGTTGGGATCCTTGCCGACCATGGTGAAGTCGGACAAGGATGGGCAATCGCACCACAGGGATGACGGGCCCAGCTAGGTGGTGCTATTCAGGTGGTTAATACCATGGAGGGCACAAGGGATCCACCCAGGAGTGGGACGCCGATGGGACAAGGGTTGATTTTGCAACGAGGCGCGCACAATAGTGTACACGGGGGCCACTCACAGATTCCTTGCGGAGAAGGAAAGCAAGACGAGGATATCGGTGATCCAGGTCTACGAGGGACTGAGGAGCACATACTTAGGTGCGATCCAGCTTGCGGAGAAGCCTGAATACCGGTGAAGCCCGGATACCGCACGCAAATTGGAGCAGGCACGACCCGGCTTGCAGAGAAGCCCAGGCACTGTGTAAACATCAAAGGAGGCGCGACTTGGATTGTGGAGAAGCCCGGATACCACGTGCCAGGTGTGACCCAGTTTGCAGAGAAGCCCGGATACCATGCACACATCGAAACAGGCGCGACCCGGATTGAGGAGAAGCCCATATACCGTGCGCACATCGGAGCAGGCATGACCCGACTTATGGAGAAGCTCGAATACCGCACGTATCGGAGGAGGTGCGACCCGGCTTGCGGAGAATCCTAGATACCACGCGTATAATGGAGGAGCCGCGACTCGGCTTGGGGAGAAGCCTGGATACCGCGCAGGAGTGACCCAGCTTGCGGAGAAGCTTGGATACCGCACGAACAATGGAGGGACATGGCGCCGAGGACGTCACCGAAATAGGTGGGGGAGAATGTCACACCCCACGCGTGAGGACCGGGCCATGGAGGGACAAGCATGGCCCAACGTGTACAAGGGTGGTGCATGGAATGAGAATGATGGTGCAAGAGTGGCACCATGTGTAAAGGCTCCGGAATCTTCCAGAATTGTGTGGGACTTGCTCAAACGGTTTTCGGCTGGGAAGATTCATGGGCGGGCCGAGTTGAGGGAAGCTCCTAGAACCTTGCAGAGATATGTGAATGCTTCGGGGCCGTTCTAGTAGCATAAGGGGATGAAAATTTGTGAGAGGCTCACAAGGGACTGGAATATTCTAGAAGATTCTAGAATATGTCTTGGTTTATGCGTGTATATAGTAGTTATGCCTAGAGAATGGTAGAACTCTCTAGAAGGGTCATGTAAATAATGTAGTGGCATAGTGTGGAGAGCTCTAGAATGTGTCTAGGGTCTTCTTAGGGTCTAGAGTAGTGCGGGTCTTTCTAGATCCCTCCATTTGAGGAGGTGATGCTTAGAGATTTGTAGATTTTTTTAGAGAGTTTCGTTTGAGGAGGTGGAACAACTATAAATAGGAGTAGAGCTCCTCATTTTCACACACCTATCAATACCCAACATTCAAGCAACTAAGCTAATAAAGTGTATATATTCACAATCCTTCATTGATTTCGTTTCCTCGCTCACAACACCATCTTTCTTAATTTCTTGTCTCGATAGGCTGACTTAGCTACCGCACGGGGCGGGGAGGAGTTAAGTCCGCACGGATCGTTAGTCGGGAATCTATGTTCGTGACAACAAGGTCCATATTTATACTAGTATTGGCAGGGCACACGAGGTGCATCGAGTGGGCACAAAACAAGTGCTACGACACCCGGCTGAGTTGCGCCACACATCGCTGGGTATTAGTACTTCACTTGGGCGTGTCATTTGGTGGAACCTGTGTCGAGTCGCCAAGCCGGGGCTGACGTTGTTGCGCGTGAGTGGTGTCAGGTGCTTGCCGCTGGAGTATGTTGGGCGTGTCATTTGGTGGAACCTGTGTCGAGTCGCCAAGCCGGGGCTGACGTTGTTGCGCGTGAGTGGTGTCAGGTGCTTGCCGCTGGAGTATGCTGGCGAAGGGTTAGAGTAACATTGCGCCTGCGAGTGCCTAACGGAATGCAAGCGATGCGTCACTGCCGAAGGGAGCCGAAAGGTTCGTGCGGGGACTGGCAAAGGCTGGTGACAACTGCCAGGCGTGGTGCGCCATGCTTGGGCGATAGCTGTCAAAGGCTTTTGGCAACTGTCGGACGTGTTGTGCCATGCTCGGCCGTTACGAGTTTCTCTGAGCGGTGACTGACGACATGTGGTTGCTTTGGGTGCGTTGCGTCAAGGCGTGCCGATGATGATGTTGACTTGTTGATTACTTGGATGAGCTCGCTTTGATTAACATTGACCTTGAAAAATAAAATAAAATTCTAAAAAATGAGCAAGAATATGAAAAAATAACAAAGAGATGAGACAAACTACGAAAATGCGAAATAACGTAAAACGACTCAAAATATGACGAATACTCAATAAAAACATGCAAAACGCGACACATCAATATATGAAAATACATACAAATATGTACAGATCATTATATGTGATGAATATGATTTATTAAAAATTGTGTTTTCTCATAAGTCACATAAATAATACATAACATGCATATCCATTATATATCATATACGTATTCATCACACATAACATACATATATAAAAATATAATTTTCACTTGACTCGATCAAAATCCAATACGAAACATACATATTTAAGACACATAACAACCACACATATATTCACCATACAAATTATTTATATTTATCAAACATAATAATATATAATTTTTAATACAATCATATCCATCAATATAATATATATATATATATATATATATATATATCAAACAATATATTTATATTAATCACATATAATATTAACATACAAATTAATTGTATCATACATTGTGCACTTGGCTACTTGATATAATATACCTCTGTACTTAGTGATTAAGTTATAAAGAAATTAGTATTAAAACTGATGCGTTTGACGTGCAATACATTTGAGTTGATTTTGTATTTATTATATAAACTATACTAGCAATTAACTTGAAACTTGAAACGGAGGAGTATTAGTTAAGCCTTAAAAAACATAATTAACACGCACACCCACACTATTTGCAACTTGAAAGCACGGACCGTTCACATGCATACGGTATGGGATAAAAAACTACTGCTCTAGAAAATGGGTATGTCCGCATGTGTATTATTGTTGGTAAGAGCTTTTCTTATCATCCTTTCTTGTTTTTTCTCGGTAAAACCAAACAAGATAAAGTTGATAATGATTGAGCTGAAAAAATCTACAGAAAGTCGTGTATTATTCACCACACGCTTCGGAGCCCATGTGGGCGAAACTACGTCAAACGACACTTATTTAACAATTATTAAAAAATATCCATTCTATTTCATTTCACAGATATTAAAAAAATAATTTATATTATAATTATAAATATTAAATAGTCATAATATTATTTTGTTTGAAATAGCAAAAGTGTATAAAAGTAGGTTAAAAGAAAAATAATTTATATTATAATTATAAATATTAATGAACATAATATTATTTTGTTTGAAATAATAAAAGTGTGATATATTAAAAGTAGGTTAAAAGAAAATTAATTTATATTATAATTATAAGTATTAAATGGTCATAATATTATTTTGTTTGAAATAATGAAAGTGAGATATATTAAAAGTAGAGTAGAATTAGTAAAATAACATTTAATTCGTATTAGAATAGAAAAAAATAATAATGAATCTCTCTTGAAAATGTAGATATGACAGATAAAATGAGAAATAAGACTTATGAATTGTGACAGATAAAACGGGACATGGAGTAGCAATTAGCTTATAAATATATATATATATATATATATATATATATATATATATATATATATATAATCTTTGATAACTTAATAACAAAATTATATTTCCAGCTTTTCTAAAATTAATTTTAAAAAAAGAGTTAATTCAAAACTCTATTTAACAAACAAATAAATTAGCATATTTGATCGGTCAATATTTAATTTTGGCCAAATCTCTAATATTTTATCAAACTTCGATGAACAATCATGTAAAATCTCTAAATAAAACATCTTCGTTATATCTCTCTCTTTGTTTTCATTTCTTCCTTATTTCTTATATTAATAAAGAATATTTAATTTATGATCATAATAATAATAATAACAATAATAATAATGTTCATCTAATTCTTGATATTATGTTCTCACAATTATGTCAGTCAAAGTATTTTTTCCAATAAAGTCTTGGGGGCTTTTATTTATTCCACTTTTTTATTTCCCCATTATCCATTCAAATCAACAATGTACTCCATGATTAAATAGCTTTGGTCAATTAAATAGATTTCATTTAGATCCAAAAAGTTCAGTACAGACATGGAAAAAGATCCCAACCAGACTATTATAATAAAAGGAACTAATCCGGAGACCTAACTACAAGCTACTCTAGATACTTAAACACCACAGACATAGAGAATAATCTATTTCCAAAGAACTATGATTTTCTCAGTTATGAGCAGTCAAGACAAACAAAGGATCAAATAGCCTATCCATAGTCAAACTGAAGGTAAGATCTCTGTAGATACAAAAATAATAATTAATGAAAACTGGAAAATTGTTTAGCACCTCTTATTTGACTTCTTAGCAGAGTGAAAAATATAGGAAAGAAAGTAAGAAAAATTTCATTTGACTTGCTGACTTGGTAATTTTGATGGCATGCTGTCTTTTGTTTAAATTTTTTCAAAAGTGTAGATGCGACCAAAAAAATCGGTACTTCAAGAATAGGGGGTACTGACTTTGTACGTGTGATCAGCGATCTGAATAATTTCGAATAATTGTGCAGCGACCTGGTTGATCTCCAAGGGACTTCTGGTGACCTGTTAAATCCTGCAAAACAAAACCCAGCCAAGGCGGAGGATGGCCCCGGTGTAGGCTCTCCGATGCCTAAATTAGATAGAGCTTAAGAGAAAGGCGAAAGCCTTTAAAGTGAGAGAGATCTCAAGAACGTAAGATGTAAAATCAACTTAAAGAGAAAAGAATGAGGCCTGAGTCCTCTTTATATAGACAAGAGAAGTATTCTCAATATAAGGTTTCCCTCTCCTACCATAAATAACGCAACCGACTCATAATTAGGATTCCTCCTATATGCTAAATTCTCATAAATGATAGAAATTTCGCTGAATTACTATATTAGCCGTGGGCCAATTAGCCTGTTCATAGGTTTCAGTCCACTGAGACCCCATAGAATAGCCCATATTAGTTTGTCAAAACCCAAAATCATGAAGCCCAGCTCTTAACACCGAGCTACCACTCAGCGCCGAGCTACCACTCAGCGCCGAGCTGGTATAATAGTACTTATATAAAAAGAGGTCGCCACCTCACATAAGAGCTCGCACTACTACAGAAATAGGCTATTACAACGGCAAATCTACGACGGTTGTCGAATAACCGTTGTAATAGATCAATCCGGCAAATCCTACAACGGTTAAGTTTATAACCGTTGTAAATAGTCTACTACTACAACGGTTATGTGACAACCGTTATAAACGGCGGTAGTAAAATATATTTAACCGATATACTACAACAGTTATTTAACAACCGTTGTAGATACACGTCGTAAATTATAATTAATTTAATTAAGTTAACTCAGCTTTCTAATTAAATATTATARTAAACATTAGTAAAAGATTAAACACCCATATATTAACCCTAACCCKAAAACCCACGTCCCTGTCCTCCCGCCACATCCAAACCCACGCTCTAGAATTCTCCTCCCCACATCCAAAGTCGAGTTTACTGCGGCCAACACCACCCCTGCCGGTGGCAGTCTTCGGCGACCACCAACAGCAGTCCGACGACTTAGCCCCCACCGACACTCAAAAAGTTCCAACAGCGTTACCTAAGGTATGTTTCTATCTTGGATTTTTTAATTCGAGTTTCATAATTAGTTGTTGAATTACATAGTTGTTGGTGTGACTTACATTGAATCGATTCAATTTCGCATTCGTCTGAAACTGAACGAAGATAGGATTATGTTTCTCGTGGTTTTGATAATGATATCATTTCTGCATTTTCTGGGTGAACTCGCAGCCTCCAATGCAGGAGCAATCAGGTGTGTACTTCTGTATTTTGCCTTTTCGGCTTCTTGTTGGTGTTCAATTTTATTTAATTTTCATATTTTCTAGTTTTTTTAATTAGCAGACTTGGGTTTTTCATTTTGCTATGTTTGAAAATAGTTGAATTTTGTTGGACATACATACTACTCAATTTTGTGTAGRCAATAAGTTTGACAAAATGACACAGTGAACTGTAACCGGCAAAATATCCGTGTTGTTGCTTGCAGAAACGGAATGTAAGGAAAGCTCATAAGAGTGTAATAACAGCCATGAAAAAGGAGCCTTGGTGTGTATAGATGGGACATTTGCAACTCCTCRTAACCAGAAGGCATTGGCTCTTGGCGCTGATATTATTGTACACTCTGCAACAAAATACATCGGTGGCCACAATGATGTTCTCGGATATTGGCAAGAAAGACAAAGGTTCAAATTCCTCGATCCATCGCGAATTTATTATTATTTTCTTCTATTTTTTTTTGTTGTTAATTTATGTTCTGTATTTGATTATATGTATATATCTTCTATCTGTAGATCTGTTGACCAGAGACTACCTCTCCGATCACAAGTTATCTGTCTCCACCTACAYTGAATCTGGAGCGGTGAGATTTCTTACCTTTTTTTTCAGCAAATAATGTAAATTTATTGCGTTTTTGTATTAATAATGACTTTCATTATTATTAATTTATTACTTTTTCTTTTTGGAATCTTGATCATGTGCTACCAATAGTAATAGCCTGAGTGATAAACTGAGATAAATGTGACCTAATTTAGCAGATTCCAGAGGTTGTAATTGGAAGAAGGATAGTATTAACATGATTGAGATATTGGTCTGGAATAATTGGATTGTGAACTCATCCCGAATATAAGTTTTCTTTTTTATATCTAATCCTCTTTCTAAGCGAGGTAAAATGAATAAATAATAGAATTAGCAATGGAAATTCAAACAAAGCAGAAGAAGATTCAAATTAAATACGTCCAAAGAAGAAATCCGTCATAGGCAGTAGATACAAGATATTATAAATCAATAAAGTAAATCCAACCACACACGAGCGGATTCTTAAAAATCTTTTTTTTTTTTTGTAAATCCTCATAAGGTTCTCAATTTTTTACTTTGATAACTCTCTCTAAGTATATTTAATTTTCTCTTATTTTGACCATTGAATTTGAATATGGAAGGGATGAATGGGGGATTTACATATTTTTAGGACCTTATAAGTATTTGAGGAAAATTCATAAATAGGACAATAGTTAGACATCATCGATAGAATCAATCGTCTTTTACTGAAGTCTGTGGCGCTTCAAAGTAGCTACTGCAGTTAACTACAACATAAGATAATATGTTTCCTCGACACTCTCCTTAGTTGAAACTTGTTAATGGTGTTGTAAAAAATAATAGGAAAAGAAAATAGGAAATAAACTGAACACAATCCTCATCTGCTCTATTCATGTTGTAAAGTTCTCGTATTCCTGATTCTGATGGTTGAAGTTAATTTTTTTTGCTTGTAATGACTATGTTTTCCATGCATTAGCATTTAGGCATCTGCATTATTTTGGATATATTCATGTCTCTTTCCTTTCTTGGCGTCATATCTTGGTGGCCTTTGGTTGTGGTCTTTTGTAGCCTTCTGTGTGCTAAGCTGCATACTGTTGCCGTAGGACCCAGTTTGCTGTTGACTAAACTGGCAATATATAGCCTGAGCATATTTTTTGCTCTCTTCCTGTTCTTTGATTTCATGTTGCTCTAACCTAAATATCTGGCCGGACTTTGCTCGTGTTTGATAGTTTGGTCGTCCATTTGTTACTCCTATTTTCATCTCTTAAGTTCTCAATCATCCATAATTTTAGTGTTTTTTCCTCTTCAAATTCGTTGAGTTAACTTCTTTTGAGAATTTCAGGACCCAGAATTCAGAAAGTTCTTAGAAAGCTTCAATAACAGTGCTGAAACATTTCAAGATGAAGATGAGGTATGATATTTACTATTTGTTATTCCTTCCTACATTTTTCTTTGTACTTTAGAATATTTTAGATTTCCTTTTAGTATTTGTTTGAGTAACCCTCAACTCAGTCCTCAGATCCTTAACATTGTTATTTTCACCAGAAGTTATGGTGAACTTCTATTAAGGATAGGACAGATAGCAAATATTTTATTTTGTGCCTTAAGCTTAGGACTTTGTTGATCGTGACACTTATCGCGACCTTTTAATTTTAATTTTAACTTACAAAAAGTACTCCACACCAATTAATTTTAGTTTTTAAATTTTCTGCCTATTTTAACTTTTTTTTCTCCTTATTGGTTTTCTCTAACTACAACAATAGGAAGAAGATTTTATAGAAGTATCTTGTTCATGATTAGGTTAAAAATAATGCAATTTCCTTTAAATTTATTGCTTATGAACATTATGATATATTAGTGTTCTTGCAGTGTGTTATTTATTTTTGAATATTCCGACGTAATTGAGTTTAATACATTGATTGTATTCACATGGAGTTATTTATTCATTTGAAACTGCACAATATAATTTTTTCTTGGTGGCTTTAATTTGATTTTTTTTTAATAATTATAATTATTTCTAATTCAGTTAGTCATTTTTTCTTTTTTTTTTTTCATCTTATGATGATCATATTCTAGGTACTGTGAGATAAAACTGCCATCTGGGGTGAAGAAATTGATAGACACGAGATGTCGAGGCGACGATCGGGACGGTATTGAACTCAGAGCCACGGAGCGAAGAAGCTAAGAAAGGCTGGGCATAGCCGGTGGTTCATTCTTGTCGTTATGCGCATTCGGTTTTATTGTAATGTTTTATTTTTACTTATCCCTATTTTTTCACAAGTGCTCTATGACTACTTTTAACATGTTGGATGGTAAACAGACGAGTCGATCCAAAGCAAACCGTTTCATTGGATTTTTCCCGATCGTTAGTAATTGCAATCCTTATTATTATTATTATTATTATTATTATTATTATTATTATTATTATATTATTATTATTATTATTATTATTATTATTATTCTCTCGGTTTATATTTGCAGTACATTTGTACAGTTGGTTATTAACCTATTTAATCAAATCTTATTTTTGTTGTATATTAGTGTTATAAGCAATCCGAAGGTTGGGAATGTGGATATTACGTTATGCATTGGATGTGGACCATAATTCGAGTAGGAATAACGGACAACTGGGAGGAGGTAATATAATTTCTAACTTTAACTATTTTATTTATAATTTGTATTTGTTATTGTGTTACAATATATGTTATAGGTATTTAATGATACCGAACGACTTCATCCAAATGACATTGAAGAAATTCGGAAACAATGGGCAAGATGTTTTTTTGAAATGAAGAATGGATTATTGGATGATTAGAATCGTGTGTTATTTTAGCATTGAGTTTTAGAAGTTTATTAATTAGGTTGGTTTTTGTTGTTTGGATTCGAGATGTGACTTGGATGTGTTTAAAACTAGTACTTTGTGTAGGCCATACTTATTTCATTGTTCAATTTATATAGGTTGTTCTAATGAATTTTACATTGTATAGCTCGGGTTAAGTATGAAACTATTTTGGTTGGATTATTATTGGATTATGTTCTTGGTTTTGCTTTTCTTTTCGGGTGGATTGTTTTGTGGTGTTGTATGCTTATTGTTTGGATGGGTTATGTGAAGTAAATCGATTACAAATTTACAGGTGTGAATCGTCTAAAATGACAAAAATGGAAAATAAAAAACGGTAATTTAACATCAGTTATATTAATAACCGATGTAAATATATGACATTTATACATCGGGTTTTATTCGACCGATGTACGTGAACTCACATCTCATCGGCTATTTAAATGACAGATGTGAAATCAATGATGTTTACATCGGGTTTTATTATTTTTACATCGGGTCTTAGAGAAACCGATGTAGTACAATTGAATTTTACATCAGGTATTTTATGTCTTACATCGGGCATTTCATTTTTTACATCGATTACTCTGGAAACCGGTGTAGTTCATACCTGTCTTACATCGGTTCTACAACCGATGTAGTGTTGTGAACATTCTACAACGGAGGCTATTACATCGGTTTAATAACCGATGTAATAGCCCTTTTTTGTAGTAGTGTTGCCATTCATAGGTCGCTACCCTTCAAAACAACTCGCCCAGTTCCCAGAAGGATTGCTCCTTCTAAGAAATGAGGTCGCTTACTGAGATTACTTACTAAAATCCCCATAAATACCTGCATGTTGGCGCATGAATATTTGATATCATATTAGCTAGTCCCCCACATTCCAGTTGGTTGAGGTAAGAAACCAAGTAGAATGTAACCATGAGCTAAACCCAAAAGTCACTCAGCGTGTTCCTTGGTAAAAACGTGAAACCATCAACCATCACTTCTCACTTAATAACATTAAATGCGCTTCTGCCAGTCTGTCAGACACATGTCGCTAGTCCATTACCTCGTAATATATTTAATCATGTGGGCCCAAAAATAAAAGGCCCACAATAAAACCTTACCAACTTTCCCGCCTTTCAAAAAATCTTTCGGTCTTTTGAGCTTTTTCCACCGCCCAACACAAAAACACTCATTCGTCTTCACTTAACCTCATTTACACAAACCAGAGCGAAAATACACCATTTCTCTCTGCAAAAAACTCCTCGCAAATTTCTGCAAAAAATCACGAAGCACAATCAATCCGCACCAAATCGGCTGACCAAGATGATGAGTAAGTCCCCTTAATCCCTTATCTTAGCAATAATTTATTCAGTTTTACTGTAATCGACTGTATTACTGAGTGGAAAGTTTCTATCTTTCCCCACCCCTGTAATTGATTAATGATGAATAAAGCTCCATCCCTCCTCCGTTCCCCAGAATCCTAACCCTTCAAACCCAGACTTACATTCTGATACTGAATCGACTGAAACTCCTCTTAAGTGGTCTAGCCGAAAAGGCAGAGCACCCAGACTTCCACCCACTCTTGTTGACGAGTCAGATGGAAATATTCTCTGGACTAGTCTTCAAGCTCAAACTAGAGCCTTAACTGAACAAATCAAGGCATTCCCTTAATAGAACCTGAAATACCTTCAACTTCTGAACCCGAACACTTTCTTTCTAACCCATTAACCATAATACCAACCCCGGCTGCCTGAACTCCCGCAAGCTATCAGAGTAGCTGCGCAAAATCGTTGGTACTTCCTAACCGAAGCAACCTTAAAAATTTATAGAAGCTCTCAACCTCCCTGAAACCGTCAAATTAACTTACCCCAACATTCTTCAAACTAACCCAGCAAACCCCCCTCTAAATCACATAACCCTCTTCGAGGAAAAATTAAGAGCGGGCTTCAGATTACCTGTACATTCTTTTCTAATAGCCATGTCTACGAAGTGCAAGGTCGCACTCTTGCAGATGACTCCTAACTCCACCAGATTCTTAGTTGGATATATAATTCTTTGTAATTACCATAACGTAGAAACCCGACGTATGTTTTTTCTACTTTGGCTTTCGATTAAAGAACCAAAAAGTTTCCTTCTACCTCTCTTCACGCCATAAGAAATGTTTCTTGGTAAATCCCTCGTCGAAATTTTCACTAATGGCAAGTTAATTTCTTCTTTCTCTACAATCCTGAATCCCGAAGCCTGGCCCTTTTTCACAAAGTGGCAGGATTTATCTCCTAAACAAGACTCAATACCCTCCGTAAAAGACCAGCCAGGCACTATTCCAACAGTACTATGACCTTCTTGACATCGGGAGTGAAAAACCCTATAATGTGATGAGGCTCACAGACTTGGAAGCTTTTTTCAGGTTTGTAGGTCTTAGCTCGTGATCTACGCTTTTTGACCAGATTAGAGTTTGGTAGGTTCCTACATTATCATAAATGTATTCAAGCATTATTGTTCCAATCAGAATAGATTAATAATCTCCTTCTCTATGCAGATGTTATCTTCGACAGTTGCTTATCCTCGAGCTCTGAGGGAGGTGCCCACTATCCAAGCTGATCCCAGCCCCACAGTAACGTCGTCACCCGCGACCTCCTATTTAGATGTGGACAAAGAGTTAGAGCTCGCCATGGCTGCGAGAGATGGTCACGAAGAACTTGCTGACCCGGAGGAACACCTGCCTCTTCGAGAGGTACTTAACAAGGCAAAAGGGAAAAGAAAGGTCAGCGAGCGAACTCCCTCGCAACAAATATCCCCAACTCCCAAACGACAATGTCTCCAAAGCATCCTGCTGCTTCTGCTTCAAGTCCCCCAAATCTGGAGAAGATTCTAGCCCAATGTGGTAGCGTTGATAAAACCGAATCTCTCCTTGAAAAGCAAGTGATTACCCAGGTATCTTACCATCCAGAGTGATTTAGTCTAACATAACACACTCAACTCATACTCATCATTTTATTAATTCTCTTGATACATGATAAGCGAGAAATTGTGCTTTTAATTAATAGTTTAATCTCTATGTTTTTATGTGCTTAATATTCTCATATATGTTTATTTCTCGCCTATTTACTATTACAAATGGAGGAGCACCAATTGTATATTTCTTTTCTATTTTGCAGTATTTGGTGCTATAATAAGTGAATGAGGTTTTACAGGGAAGTTGAAAGACAAGGATTGACGAATCGACGAGAGAAAAATCAAGAATCAGGATGTTGCGTCGATGACGCGTCGATGCCGAGGATGGTTCGCGTCAGTCGACGCAATGTGCGGTGTGACGCCGAAGGCTGGCTCGCGTCAGTCGACGCCATGTCATAACTTTGCTCAACTTTGCTGTCATAACCAAAATGTATTTATATTCAATTCCGGTCCATCAGCCATATCAACATAGGATCAAAGCGGCCTTCATTACATTTATCGTAACTCGACCCATCAATGGTCACATATGTCAATACAACTGAATGACATGGATCATGATGTGGATGTGTAGCATGGAAATTTCATGTATTATGATCGTAACATGCTTATTTCCAACTGGTCCACCTTAAAACCTTAGTGAGATCAACCATATACTTAAATCAAAGTGTGAATCAACCAAATAACTTTAATTTCTGCAGAAAATAAACTTAAAATATCCTTAAACTGAAGTAACTGAAAAATATGTCTATAAAAGAGAACATTATAACCATAAAACTCCCACTGAAACTAAATATCCTCAATAGATTTGACACCCATACTATCAGTATGCTCATGAAACCTTTTGGGTGGCAATGCCTTTGTAAGCGGATCCGCAATCATGGAGCTTGTACCGATATGTTCAATAGACAACTGTTCACTTTGAATTCTTTCTTTAACAACTAGAAACTTGATGTTTATATGCCTAGACTTCGTCGAGCTTCTATTGTTATTGGAATACAAGACTGCCAATTTATTGTCACAAAATAACTTAAGTGGCTTTTCAATACCATCCACTATGCGTAGCCCCGTGACAAAGTTTCGGAGCCATACTCCGTGGTGATATGCCTCATAACATGCTATAATTTTGCTGCCATGGTAGAGGAGGCTATAATAGAT
>BMAC01000069.1:1855819-1866892 GCA_014905375.1 Phtheirospermum japonicum
GTTTGTCGGAGCCGCCGGAATTCGTCCCGAACCAGCTGCGGACTTGCGGCCAAACCGCCGCCGTCTCCTGCCTTTCTCCACCGCCTCCGTCCGAGAATTCGCCACCTGCCCAGAAGCCACGTCGCCTGGAGGTCACCGTCCGCCAGTCGCCGCGTTGCCTTAGCCGTCGACCGCCGTGGCCGATTGAAGTAGGTAGGTTTCGGCCCTTTTGCAGTTTCGGTTTTTCAAAAAATTGATTTTTTTTTTAAGTTTTAGAAAAGTCAACTGTGCTTGTTTCTTTTCCTTTACAAAAAAAAAATCGCGGCCCGAAACTTAATTAACTAAAAGTCAACTGCTCAACCTTTTTTGTCCTGAATCCTTTCCCAGAAATTGCAGACATACATTAATCATCTTAATTACTTGATTAGGGCCGTAATTCATGTAGCTTAATTAACAGGAATAATGGGTAGTCTGAATCCGAATGCAGAATTGCAATTTGACTGTAATTTGAGTTTAATCCAAAATCCCAAATTAACATGAATAAATTACGACAACAAATCCTAATCCATATCAAATATGCAAGCATAATAATAATATAAATTCTCGCAATCGAATCCATATGAAATACGCAAACATAATTTGAAGGTAAATTAATATCAATATCAAAATAATTTGATTCTCAATAATCCAATATGATTGGCTCTGATACCACTTGTTAGATTTAAAATAACCTTAGCGAAAACCATCGCTATAACCGAGTAACCATCATTTGAATTATTAATGATTATAAGTTAGTTAACGGAAGCGTACCTGAATCCATAAGCGATGGGATTTGGGGTTTGATCTTTTAGGGCAATACGTATCCAATCCTTTTAGAGAATCGTTAAGCTTTCTCTGTATGTCTCTTCTGACGATGGGATGCAGAATAAATTGATAATATGATTATCTTGATATACGTATGACCTAGGGACCATAACCCTTATATACTTGAGTTATTAGGATTTACCTATTTTAGCTCATTATCAAAATAAATAGTCACTGAGTATCTACACATTAAACGCCCACACCCTACTAAAATACATTAACTCCAATACCTTAAACTTTATTTGATCACTTTTAATTAGGCTTTCTTATTTGACAGTTGACACAATATATAATTATTTCACATATAAGCCCAATGTTGGATTAAGGATCCAACACTATCTTCTCTTCTTTATATACCTGACCAAATGGAACTAGAATCAGTTAGTCAACAGTTCAAAATTCGATTTCGAAATAGGAACCGGCTTTAAAGATTTTGGTCTCGATTCCAGGCTATAAATAACCTTGGAATAGGCGGTTCAGGAACCGTCACCAAAATCGGTTCGGAACCGCTGGTTCCTTGGTTTTTTTGTGCTTTTATTTAAAATCTTTTATATACGTTATATAATGTATTTATAAATAATATTATAAATTATATATATAATTAAATATTTTATATAAGATTTAAAGAAATAATAATAATATAAAAATGCATGGTTCCGGTTAAAATCCGATTACGGTTTCCCATTTTGGGGAACCGAGAACCTGCGGTTGCGGAACCGTGGCTTGGTCTACTTCTTCATCCTCTTTCCCCCGACTGGTCGTCACCAAACTCCAACCTCAACCCTAAAATCCTAGCATGTTCTCAAGCAACACCTCTGCCACGACTTAACGCTGCTTCTCCACTGCGATTTAACATTGTGCCTCTGTCGACTACCGTTGATTTGATGCTTTTATCCTCTCTATCTCGTTATTTTTCCACTTCCCTTTGATCTTTCTGGAATTGAATAAATTCCTAGCTATTGGATCTTGAAGTTTTCCCTCAGTTCTTTTTGTGGAGTGATTTGAAGGTAATTGGAATGCAGCGTCTAGTTATTACTATTCAAGCAGGTTAATTTTAAAACTATAAGCTTCTTTCAAGTTTTTTTTTAAGTATATTGATATATGATGAAATCCTTCACACGAAACTCTTTTATACTATTTTTATGTTTCAGAGATGAAGAATAACACATTGAGGCAATGAAAATGTTAAATCCTCATTTAAATTCAAAAGTAATTAATTTCTACTTCAGTTATTATTAACAGACAAATTTTTGGCAATATTTTCTACTTTCCCCTATACTGCGTAGGAATCCATTTTGCAAATGGTGAACTTGCTAATACAAACTCATTTGTTTACTCAAATACATTTGACTTGTTTTATGTTATTGTATATACGAATATCATCAGAAATTGAAAGTGATATTGAATTTTAACAAATTTTTCTACATGATCGATCCTTGTAGCAGTTGGTTGGAGATCATGAAGTGGGGTTGACTAACAAGATTTTCTTGCCATCAGGTGATGTTATGGTGCTATGGTCGTTCATTATTTGTTCTACAGGTTAAAAGTTGGGTAGAGCTTGCTTCATAAACTGTACAAATTCAATCATTCGGTTGTCATCGATCCTCGATTTGTATAAGAAATGTGGGTATAGAATAATGACAAAATAAAATATAATAAAAATAAAGTTTAAAAAAATATATTTGAAATTGCTGACGGTTGAGACTCGTCATCATAATTTGAAACTGACGACGGGCTCAACCCATCAACATAATTTAGAATTGATGACGGGCTCAATCCGTCAGCAAATGCCGACAACTCTATACCCATACCCATTGTTTAAAATTGATGACGACCTTAACTCGTCAGTAAATGCTGACAAGTCGTACCCATCGGCAAATGCTAACGGGTATCGATTGATTTCTAAGGGAGAGCTGACAGGGTGTACCCGACAGTATTTGCTGACGGGTCTGATAATCCCATTAGCATACCAATATTGACACTAGAAATGATGACGGGTACTGCCCGTCAGCAGACCAATCAATAAATTGATTGCTGACGGGTTTGTTGACGATTCTACCCATCAGCAAAGTGATTTTTTTTTAGTGATTGTTATAGTTTAAGTTAAATACTTAATTATAATATAATTTGAGAAAGTGACACTTATTAGTGAAAAATCGACTGTTTAGTTGAAAAGTGGTTTTTGTGTAAAAACTGACCGTATTACTTTTTCAGTTAAATGTTAATTACAATATATATATATATATATAGGGGTGGGTTCAAATGAGAACCATGTCATTATATGCGAACCTGCGAACTAGTGTTTTTAATTATACACCAGCAGTGCTTTTATTAAACAATCACAGTGCTTTATTAATATTTCAGTTATATACATCAGCGGTGCTTTTATTATACAATCCTAATACTTTTAATTAAATAAGGAAATACAGAAAAAATCTGATCCATCCATTTAATTAGATCTAAGTCCCATAATTAACCCCAGGTTCACATATAGGGACATGGTTCTCGTTTGAACCTAATCATATATATATATATATATATATATATTATATATATATATATATATATATATATATATATGAGACACAATGTAGTGAAAAAAGTGACACTATCACTTTTGTCATGTTTTCCCTTAGTCCTGTCACTTTAACTCTAAAAGTGCACTTTTGGCCTAAAACATGTTACTTTTCATTTGGAAATATTAAATCATCACATAGATTATTCATGGTTGCGTCTGAGTTACATTACAATCAAAACAATAAATTGCAAAGATAACTTCACCATGAATGCCCCATCTCATATTCACATTCATATTTAATTTCTTGATTTTGAAATATATATATATATAAATAATGAAATTATACAATGGTGTAACATCCTCCTTTAATCAAGGGGTAAAATGAAAATAAGAAGAAATTAAAATGGGTTTGGAAAAACTATCTATTGTATTATAGTTAAACCACTTTGTTTTAAGCTCATCACCCTTCCACCTCCTTTGTTTTTTTCTTTTCTTTCGGATTGTTATTTCTCTTTATACTCTTCACCATAACAATTTGGATATGTCACTAGTACAAAAATAGGATTCAAGAACAGGGATTTAAGAACGCATCGGGAGGCGGCGTTCTTAAATGTCAGCCGGTGGCATTTTTATAATAAAAGTGTCACATACGAGAACGTCTTTAAAAAAGACGATCTGGTATACTGGATATCAAGAACGTCGTTCAAAAGATGTTCTTGTATGTTAGATATCCAGAAAGTCGTTATAAAAGACGTTCTGGTTTTTTGAAATATCAAGAACGTCTTTTAAAACGACGTTCTCGTATGTTCAATATTGAAAACATCTTTTAAAACGTCATTCTGGTATTGTAAGTGATTTGCACGTTTTTGTACATATTTTTTCTTACCGTTTTTGTATCACGTTGCGTGTGTTTTGCTTGCTTTTAGGTGTTTTAGGAGTCGAGTTGGCAGTTTTTCGTTATTTCTAGGTTTTCTTAATTTTTGTACGTTTTATTATTAGTTTTCGTAGTTTTTCACTTTTTCGTTTTTCTCTTGGCCGTAGGACGTCCAAGTGGGGCCCGCGCTTGTTTGGGATCATTTTTTACTCGACTCGGGAATGGACGGACAAGCAAGGAAGTGCAACGGATGAGGCTCGATAAAACCGGCGGACGTGAAGAGAACGAGAAATCGAGCCGGTGCAGCAATCCAGTCGACCGACTGGAAGTGCAGTCGATCGACTGCCTTTCTAGTCGATCAACTGAACTCCCAAAATCGACTGCATTCCAGAAACTTTTGGCCGTTTTGGACGACGCAGTCGATCGACTGCCGACGTGGCCGATCGACTTTAGTCGATCGACTGGAGCCCCCCAAGATCGACTGGATTCCAGGGCTTCTGGCCGTTTTGACAGAGCAGTCGATCGACTGCCGACATGACCGATCGACTGCCAGTCGATCGACTGAAAAGCAGATTTTTGCTGCTTTTTGGACGATTTTGCCCCTACGTGATGTATTAATCAACCAACGTCATTTCACCAGGACAAACAACTTGCAGCAAGGGTCTTTCCACCCCAGGAGAGCTCCTTCAACACATAGTCAATATTTCCCTTTTCATTTAATGAATTTAAATTCTAGTAATTAGTTATTAGCTCTAGTTTAGTTAAGTGTTAGATCTTTATTTAGCTAGTTGTTCAAGCTTTGGTTTTGATTTCTTTTGTGGAGAATCCTTCAAGTTTCCATTTCCTCTTCAAGATTTTTGTGGAATCATACATTTGGTAATATCTTTCTATAATATAGTTTTATTTTCATGTTATTTCTTTTAATCTTGTGTTGATGCTTGAATCATAGTTTAGTTGCTATTTTGATTATCAAAACTTCCATTTTTATTTCATAGCTTTCTAGCTTTTGAACTTATGCTTTTAAGTTGTTAAGTTGTTTAGATCAATTTCTTAGTTTTTCTTTAGAGGTTTTATAAATCTTCCCTTTTTAAGACTTTGATCTTTGTTAAATTAATGTTGACTTTTTCAAATAAGCATGACTTTAATTTTCCCTCCATTTTCCTTAATTTAAATTATATGCTTTCTTAGTTAACTAGTTTAGATTAATCGTTTTTAAATAAGCTTTAATTTCCTTTTCACATTTTAATATTTTCAAAACTTCTATTTCAATTTAAAGTTTAGTTATAAAAACCGAAACCAAATCAATGACTACCGCTTTCCTAGTTTAGATTAGTTAGTTTCAACCGAAAATAAGAGCAAATAAGAAACCGATAAGCCGATAACATCCATCCTCGAGAGACACGACTCGGGAAGAACTCGCCGCCCTACAACCGGCTCCGTACTCTTGCGGAGACGGATTCCGAAATAGCGCGTCGAGGATTCGTTCGATCAGTAAGTATCGAGAACGCCTTCTTAAAGGTGTTCTGGAAAGTATTATTGAGAACGCCTTAAAGAGGCGTTCTCGTATGTCAAATTATTTCTGAACAAAAACAATTTTTTATGCATAAAAAATAAACATTACACAAACCCTACTTCTTCTCTCTCTCGTGTCTCCGCCGATTCTCCCCCCTCCCACCATTCCCAACCACCACCGGCCGTCATCTGCCAATCACCACCACCAGCCGCATCATCAAACCAGCCGCATTAACAAACCGTCGTCTAAATCTCCCCGAATCTCCTCCGATTCAACCCCTATTCCCAACAACCATTCCCGACCATCATCCTCCAATCGCCACCACAACCCGCAACCATCAATCTGCAATCACCACCACAACCCGCCCCATCAACCTGCAATCGCTACTATCCGAACAACCACTGACGCCAAATCTGTGTCTTAACCACCACAGTCCTGTCATTTGATACTGCACGCAGCAGACGACCCAATTCGCAATTTCTTATCAGGAGCTTCTCAAATCTGGGACTGTAGTCCTCTAACTCTAGGTGAGAATCTCAAATTCGAATTTTATTTTTTCATTTTCTTACCCTAGGTGAGAATCTGGTTCTTTATTTTATTTTATTTTTCATTTTTTTGCTAACACTGGGTTCATAAAATTAAACTATATCAAATGTCGCATGTCCAAATACATTGGCTAATATCTTCTCATTTATCCTTTGTCATAAAAAATGGAACAAATTTGATATGATTTGCATGTTAAAAAAGGGGCTAAGGTTTCAGTGACCGGATTATGAAGAAAACTTGATAATGCATGATTGTGGACTTGATTTAGTACAATAACACATATAACTAAGATCACTGACCATATTCATGGCTCATGCTCAGAGCAACGGTAAAAGTAAAAACGCAAATGCTGGTGGTGACAAGTGAAGCCCATTACTTTTCGTGATTTTCTGGGCAACAAGGGCCAAGGCCAAGAATCTGCTCCGCCCGCCGCCGGAGGTGTCGCCGTCTTCCACTTCTGATCTGGGTTCTGGCAAGAAGAAAGTAAAATATCACAATCCCCATTACCTTTTTTCTTTTTAATTTGAATTGATTTATGTTATTTCATCTTCTTTATTGTTTGAATCCTCACATATTTGTTTATTTGTAATTTGATTGATGCCTTTTTGGAGTTACTGTGTGTGGAATGTGATGTAGTGACATTATTTTAATTTTTCCTATCAAATTCTCATTTAGAATTATGCTTACTAATTAATATGGTAATTTTAATGGATTTGGTCATTGATACTTTTGGGAATGGAGTGGTTCATGTGAGGTCATCYTTGGATTAGTTTCTTGTTTGTTTGTTATTTGGATAAATTTATTAAAGAGTGTACAAAAGATGTTGCTGATTTAGTACAATGAATATGATAGGCATATGAACTAACATATGAACTAATATTATTATTACTGTTATTATTATTATTATTATTATTATTATTATTACTATTATTATTATTATTATTATTATTTTTATTATTTTTAAGACAAAAGTAATGAAAAACTAAGCTTCAGAGACCAGATTAGTTCAGTAAAATTAATCTATATTTGTATCTATGTGTACATTGCAGACTAGTGGATATAAACCCCTTAAAATGGCAGGGTAGATTCTATACATGAATTGTATTATTAAATTGGATATAAAGAACATGTAATCCAGCTGAGTATTGCAACCCTGAGTACATCCAGAAAAGGCTAGCATGTCCATTTCATATTTAAGATTAAGTACTATGAAAGGACCTTTCTGCCTTAATATCTTGACTATTTTTCTACCCAGTTCTTCTATCTGTGGAGTTAACTTTAAAGCACTAAAGTTTGCTCGGCTACGAAGCCTCTGAATGTCAATGGGCTGATCATTATTAGCAAGCCGAGCATCTGTTTTGTTCAAATGGACAACTTTATATTTCTGGATCAATAGAAGAATCTTATTGTGATAGTAAGTGATATCTGACCAACTAATAGGGGGCATCGTAAAGATCATCCCCAGCTCTAGCTCCTTCAGTATCCGAACATTATCTCTTAAGGATGTAATAAAATGGTCAACATCAAATATGTCTTGAAACTCACTAGGATCGTTCCAAAAATAAGTCTTATAAAGTTCAGGAACTATCAACATAACAGTTAGGCATCTTGCAATCGCAACCATGTCACATATCGCAGCCCGCATTTTATTAAGTCCTCCATTGCATGAAACCATCAGGTACCCATTGTTCTTATAAACCCTCTTGGGGGAAATAACTCTAATAGGTAGTTCAGCCGACAACTGAATGTTTGTCTAAGTGCGATGAAGAACATTATGTATTAATATGACTACTTGTTTAATGATCGGTTGTATTCTAGAGTAATTCGGTTTAATACGATGCTAATAGATTTGTAGCTGATTCCTGTTATAAAAGTAAGATAGCATTCTGTTTTAGGTGTTCGATCAATTGTTTGCTGCTGGATCATGTGTGAACATTACATCTTGCAATATTTATTGGTTGAATTGATCTAATTAGGACTTCAAGGCAGCCCCTTTAAGTTTTTAAATGGTGATATTCATTTTTTGGATTGAATGTTGTAATGATCTCTTAACTTTTTGCCCGATTGCAGAATGTTGAGCTTAAGGTTGCCATGTCATGCAAATGCTGAGTCGGAGCCGTGAATAGGTCTCTTGGAAAAACAAAAGGTTCGTTGATTTATCCACACACATATATAAAGAATATTATAATTATAAATGTTATAAATGACCCACAAAATTATTATAAATATTATAAATGACCCTCAATATTATTATAAATATTATAAATGACCCCCAATTTCTGTAAAAATCCCATAATTAATTATAAATGACATCTAAATATTATAAATAACCCCCAATATTATTATAAATATTATTAAATGGCCACCAAATTTTGTAAAACCCCCAGAATTAATTATAAATGACCCCATAATTATAAACATTCTAAATGTCCCCCGATATTATTATAAATATTATAAATAGCCCTAAATTTCTGTTAAAAAAAACCCTAAAATTAATTATAAATGACCCCAAAATCATAAATATTATAAATGACCCCCAAAATTATTATAAATATTATAAATGGACGCCAACTTCTGTAAAAAGACCCCAGAATTAATTATAAATGACCCCAAAATTATAAATATTATAAATAACCCCCAATATTATTATAAATATTATAAATGGCCTCCAATTTCTGTAAAAAGACCCAAAAATTAATTATAAATGACCAAAAATTATAAAGATTATAACTGACCCCCAATATTATCATATATTATAAATGGCCCCCAATTTCTGTAAAAATTCCTGAATTATAAATATTATAAAAGACCCTCAATATTATTTTAAATATTATAAGTAACCCACATTTTCTATAAAAATCCCAGAACTAATTGTAAATGACATCTAAATTTTATAAATATTATAAATGACCCCCAAAATTCTGTGAAAACCCTTGAATTAACTATAAATGACCCCAGAATTATAAACAAGACAGAATTATGGAAACATTAATATATATTGTGTACGTACGGAATAACATCATTGAAAATAATTAAGAAACTTGGGTTCTAGAGCTTCGAATCGTTTCCACGATCTTTTGGGATAAACCCAATTGATGGTTCACGACGATTTTAGGCTGTAGACCTGTTAGATCTAGCCAAGTAATTTCATCAATTTCAATATAATAATCTCAACACAATCATCAATCCAAAATCACCAAGATCATACGATTCATAACACATGGGGGGTTTGTTTTGTTGAAGATTAATTATTAAACTAGCAAGCATGAATTTGAAAGCATGAGAATTAATTAAACTAAATTAAATGAAAAGAAAACTTACTAATTAAATTGATGAATTTGCATCATCTTGGTTGTAGAAAACTTGAATCTAAATTATCTAAAGCTAATCTAAATTTAATCTAAAGCTAGAAATCTAAATCTAAGAAATTTGAAGAGATATTACGAACAACTCGGCACTCGTTGGGGTTGTCAATCCCCAAGAGGCCTTAAAAACCCTAGGAATAAGTAAAAAGTAGGAAAAGTAACCTAAACTATGCTAAAGTATGCTTGAAATCCGAATTATGGGGGTATTTATAGTTGTGAGATGATTTTGGGCCGAAATCAGGCTTTTATGTCGGTTCAAGGCCTTTTTCACGGCAGTGTCAACGATAAGGTAGCGGTAGTAACCGTTATAGAAAGCTACCGTCAGCGCCTCTGTCCTTCAAGGGTACTATAACGGTTCCAGCAGAATAACCTTTATAGAAAGTCTGTCAGCTTCAAATTCTTGCTACTTTTTCACCGGAAAGCTCGATCTTTGACTCTCGATCATCATACTTCATCTTTTACGTGATGAACTCTTCCGGGTACTTAGATATAAAGTGAAAAACTACAAATAATCACTTATTTGCATCAATCTAGATCAAAAAGCGGTAAAATAAGTTGGAGATACAAATATACGAAATCAAGCTTAAACTACCCAACTTATACAGAAAACATTAATAAAAATGAACTAAAATACTAAGAAAAGTCAGTACAAATATGCGTTAATCAACTACTCCACGCTTTATTTGTTTGTTCGTCCTCGAACAGACGTTAATTTCAAAGTATAACTAGAAAGAAAATAAGCTCAAGCAATGAGTCGTGCTATGCTACATACATAATTTTGAAAATATAGATACATGTCACGCAACTTCAAACACTCCACCCTTATTACTTTTTCGCTTCAAAAACAAATTCATGCATCCTCTCAAAAGGAAAATATAAGGGTGTACGCTCAAAGCACTCAAGCATTGCTTCATGGGATGTGTATACACTCAAATCATTCAAATACATGCACAATAAATAAGAATCAAAAATCAATCTCTTTTCAATCGCAAATTAAGTGTGCCGTCAAAACTAAGAATCGAAAAAGGTCTTTTCGGGTTGTAATGTAAGGCTTTTAGGACGGGTATGGGATATTTAAGTCGTGTGGCTAACTCACGATCTAACGTGATCAATAACTCACCAAACTATTCTAATCACGAAGCAAACGCTTCACCTCGTTCAAAAATAAAAATACCTCACTAAACACTCATAGCGTAGCCTTTAAATTTAGGTTATTTCTCAACTCGAAACTTCTAAAACCGACTTTAAGCTCAAACCACTTAAACAATATTAAAGCTTATAGTACGCTTCTTCTTTCAAACATAACTCTTGTCTTTTAAACATTAGGCTTCATGAAATAAACAATAAACTCAAGCCTTAATTAAAGCGCATAGGCACTTAATCAACAGTATCCACCATCCCTTTTTTTTCTTTT
>BMAC01000069.1:1867564-1883805 GCA_014905375.1 Phtheirospermum japonicum
ATAAAGAAAAGTAAAACAAACGAGGAAAGGAGTAAGGGACCGTCCCTGAAAAATAGTCAAGAGGCTCCAAAAAGTTATGCGCAATCAACACTCGTCTCAAATCGTGTGATTGGAAATGACTTGATTAACCATCATTGGCGAATTTTCTAACTTTTTCTGCACACCAACGCCGCATAAAAAGTACCAAAGTATAGACACAACTAATAAAATAAAAGAAATAAAAATAAAAGCTAAGGAAAGAAATCTAACACTTGGGTTGCCTCCTAAGAAGTGCTTGTTTAACGTCGAAAGCTCGACACCTTCTACGGACGATGCTATCCCGGATCCAAAAACAAGTGACGATCGTGCCACGCCTTAGTGTTCTCTAACAGTAAGCATGGACAATTATAATCTCCAGAACGGGCACGGACAGCAAGTCGCATAATTAGAACTCCAAGGAGCTTCGGAGGTCGAAAAAGCGAATAATTGATCACCACGAACATATCAATAGTAAAGTGCGGCATAAGGTGATCCTCGAAATTTGGAAAAATTTGGAAATCCGTCGAACAAACAGCAATTCACTCGAACACTCCGAACTCCTTGACTCCTTTGGCACCCCCCTCAACAACTTGAAAAATATTAAAATCTATATAATGGCATAGGGGAGGGGGAGTCACTTCGACTACCTCAACCACCACCTCCATCTCGACATCAATTAAAGCATCGGGTGGCACAGTGTGAGGCTCAATAATCTCACCTTTCTCTAATAATTTTTCCACCGTTCCAAAAGTAAGATTCAACAACGGTTCAGGTGGAACGACATGAGGTTCGATCAACACCACTTTTTCTAAGAAATCGTCCACCGCCTTTTCTACAATTGGCAACGCAACATCTCGATTCCTATTGAGCATGAGTAGGCTCGAATCTTCAGCATCCTTCGAGCTCTCCAATGGCAACACCTCAACATTATTATCAAACACTTCATCGCAAAGCACGAGAGGAGTGAGCACAACCAAATCCTCCATAACTTTCTCCTCACACATATCTCCCAAACGATCTTTCAAGCTTGGGTTTTTAACATCTAAGGTGGTTTCTATCACATCAAGCATTGGCATCTCTGGTTGACTTGGAGGTTCGTTCATAGCGTCTGACCTTCTTGCTAAAGAAGCCATTATTTGACCAAACATTGCCTCGAAATTCTCCATAGTCCTAGATAGGTCTTTCTTCCATGCCTTTAACTCCTCGTCCGAATCATCTGGAATAGGTGGGGTGTATTTTCCATAGCTCGGGTATGAAGGAATCGAGTCGGGGGAAGCATAACCCGTATAATTTTGGATGGCGATATCATGATCTTGTGGCTTATCGTCAAATGGTACTATGCATGTATTCATCGAATGCCCTCGGCCTCCACAACGATCACATACTACATTAGGTGTGTAGAACTTCCACATGAATTTATCATATACTTCATCCCACGTTCGCAAAGAGTCGGGCTCTGCATAATTTTACCATTTTCTTGCCCGATCTTTTAAAGCATAATGGAAGTGTCGCATCCTCACTTGATCTCTCGTAAGGCCGAGAAGAGGGAAAGTCCGGGTGATGTCCTCGTATTCTTGGGAAAATTTCACTGGATCCTCGCTCGGATGTCCATAAAAATCGGGATTCGCTCTATGTAGAAATAGTCAAGATCGTAATCCCGCATCTTGGAGCTCAAAGGGATAGCCGGTCGAAAGCCACGCCAATCGGACGTTATACCATAGTTAGACATTCTCTTTCTTTTTTTTTTTTAGTTTTTAAAGTTTAAATATTTTTTTATTATTTTTTTAAATTCGAGAAATAATAAATTTTAAATTAAAAATAAAATTTACGATTTTTTTTTTTTTTGAATTTCGAAAAATAATAAATTTTAAATTAAAAATAAAATTTACGATTTTTTTTTTTTTTGAATTTCGAAAAATAATAAATTTTAAATTAAAAATAAAATTTACGATTTTTTTTTTTTTTGAATTTCGAAAAATAATAAATTTTAAATTAAAAATAAAATTTACGATTTTTTTTAATTTCGAATTTTTTTTTAAATTAAAAATAATAATTTCAAAATATTTTTTTTTTTTTTAAGAAAAATTTATTTTATTATTATTATTATTTTTTTTTTTAATTTAAGAAAAACGGTTCGATAAACTTGAGTTTGTTTGTCGACGTTCCTTGCAAACACAACACTCAACGCACAAGATTAAACGCACCGGTGGAAAATAAAAATGAGATAAAATGAAGAAACACAAATAATCACAAAAGATAAACGAAACGAAATAAAAAAAAAAACACAAATAGGGATACGAAGAACAAACACAAGATTCACAACCTTTAGTTTTCCCCGGCAACGGCGCCAAAATTTTGATTCAAACTTTTGTGTACCTACTTATAAATATTTGTCAAATTTTTAAAAGCTCGCCCGCAAAAGTACGGGATCGCGTGTAGGTTGGTAAGTTGAACCGAATCGTCTCTCAAGGAAAACTAGGCTCGGAAGTTCGTTTTGTATTTGTTGTTCACGAATAAGAAATAAAAATAAAAATCTAATCTAATTACACGTAAAAACAATAAATTGATTTAAACGAATAACAATAAAAATAAAGAGTTTTGAAAATAATTAAAAAACTTGGGTTCTAGAGCTTCGAATCGTTTCCACGATCTCTTGGGATAAACCCAATTGATGATTCACGACGATTCTAGGCTCTAGACCCGTTAGATCTAGCCAAGTAATTTCATCAAACTCAACATAATAATCTCAACACAATCATCAATCCAAAATCACCAAGATCATACAATTCATAACACATGGGGGGTTTGTTTTGTTGAAGATTAATTATTAAATAGCAAGTATGAATTTGAAAGCATGAGAATTAATTAAATTAAATTAAATTAAAAGAAAACTTACTAATTAAATTGATGAATTTGCAGCGTCTTGGTTGTAGAAAACTTGAATCTAAATTATCTAAAGTTAATCTAAATTTAATCTAAAGTTAGAAACCTAAATCTAAGAAATTTGAAGAGAAGCCAGTATAAATATGCGTTAATCATCAATGTAGAAGTTGCTTAATTTTTACTATAATATATTATTTTTGGAGGAATCTTCATACCTACAAACTCTTTCAATTCAAAGTCTACGGAAGTTTCTTTTTTGTTGTCACAAGTCTAATTATCAACCCACAAACTCATTCCACTTCGACACTTCCCGATCATCAACAATCTAGGTTACTGCATCTTCATTAAATGCATGACCATCCACTTCATAACACAATCGATACTAAAAGCACTTGGTCGATGCTGCAAATCATAGAGAGAAACAAAAGTCCATCGGTCTAGCTGATTCTCTTGCATCAGCGGCTAGCTGCAATTTTTCTCTCACTTCTCAAGTGGATTTACCAACACAAGTTGTCAAAGTTGAAACATATATAATCAATTATTAGGCTTCTTTAAAAAAAGTGACTCTTGGCTTCTATTGGAATACTGGAAAAAATTGCTTGTTAGAAATTGAGAATCACTTTTATGTGTTGTAAGTTTCACTTGCCTCTCTAAGTGAAGACTTGTGTTTATCATTTCCATTCTATAACAATAATTCATAATCTTCTATCCATACAATCGTAATAAAATAGGAGAAAACTAAATCAAACTAAATAAAAACATAATTTGTCAATTAATTTAGTTGACTAAAATATAAACTCCAACATTTTTTAAATAAGTGGTATTTACAAAGTTAATTAGAGCTTGAATGCCTATAATCATAAATTCAGGGACATTAACTTACAAATTCCAACTCCTACAAAGATAATTGGAGCTTCAATGCATTTGAGAAAGAGTAATATGAGCAATGCTTGACGATAGCGAGTTTTTGTTGATACTTTCATCATATAAATAAGGATAAGTATAAGGAATTTTATTTTCACATAATGCCCATTGCATGTATATTCTCGATTTTTTTCGTTGTTCGAGGACGAACAAACTGATAAGTGTGGGGTAGTTATTTTGCATGTAATTGTGGTGTTTTTCTCGTATTTTTAATTAGGGTTTTATACTGATTTTAGCGGTTTTAAGTCGATTAATTAGGGTTTTAGGTTGTTTTTCTTATTTTTGTTGTTTTTCGTGTTTCTTGTTAATTTTATATTTAATTGGGTTAAATGGATTCAATTAATTGGAGGTTTAGTGTAATTCTTGAATTTTTATGTTTAAAAATTCCTATTTTATAGGCCACGACATTGAGGGCCAAAGCTCAAGCCAAGTCGTGCCTATTTGCATGCCCAAATTAGTGTCAAGAGCAAATTTCAAAGAGTCTAACATTCTGGAATAGTGGCCCAGACAAGCCTAGCCTTGCCCAATCTCACGCCTAAGGCAGCACCCAAGGCTTGCCAAGAGGCAAGCCAATGCAAGCCATCTCCCACGCCTAAGGCAGCGCCCAAGGCTTGCCAAGTGGAGCCTACATTCTTGCCTAAAGTGGCGCCCCACTCCAGCCCCAGCAAGCCTACTTCGGAGCCTACATTCTTACCTAAAGTGGCGCCCCACTCCAGCTCCATGGCAGCACTCCCGCGCCTAGCTCCTTGCCTAGATGAGTGCCTAGCTCCTTGCCGACTCTTGCCTAAATGAGAGCCTACTCCAGCGCTTCCACTCCATGCCATTTCTCACGCCAAAATGCCAAATCCTTCACCAAATGCTATGCCACCCTCAGCCCAAGGAAGCCCCAGCCATCCCCAGCACACCCAGGCTCGCCCAGACCAAGCCACCTTGAACCATGGTCGAGCCACCTTGAGCCAAGTCAATCCAAAATATCAAAAAAGCCCAATTCGGCCCATTTAACTCCATTTAAACCCAATTAAAACTAGTATAAATAGAATACAACTTTCATTTTTGTAAAAAAAAAAGCTCCCAATTTCCAAATCCAAGCTTGGGTTTTGGATTAATATTTCTCTCTCTAGATTTAGATTTAATTTCAAGCACCTCCTTGGGGTTTGTAAGCCTAAGAAGAATCCAAGTACTCCCTTGGATTGTTACTTTGATGCAATTACATTCAGGCTTTATTTCATTTCTTAATTCAAGTAAGTTTCCTTTTAATTTCATGCTTTGTTCTTCATTTCCATGCTTGTTCTTCATATTATGCCTATTGTCTTAGCACCTTGAATACATGTTAGATCTTAAGAATTGGCTATGGAATCTAGATGAGTGACACATCTAGATCATAGATCAAGTCTTAGATCATCTTGACTTTGAGTTTTTCCTATGCTTTATATGCAATTTAATTTTCATGCTTTGTTTCATGTTTAATCCTAGATCTATGCTTTGTTGCTTGTTGTCTTTCGTAAAGTTTCAAACTTTCCCATCAATTTTCATTACTTTATCCATTCATGCTTTCAATTTTTATTAATTTGCATTATTTGGGATTTTATGCATAGTTGTACCTTGTCCTTGCATGCTTGTACTTGGTGAAACATTGCATTTTCTTGCTTATTTTCATTATTGCTTTGCATTTACATATTGAGGCATACGAAGAGGCATCCGACCAACTTGCTATTTCAATTCCTAGAATAGTTTAGATAGGTTAATTGCTTTATTTTTATTTTCCTTTTATTTTCCAAACTTGAAACACATTGATTCTCTCAATCGAATTGAACTCTGATAATACCAAGCCATGAACCCGTTGATATATTTCAACACCATGAAAACTCTTCTAACAAAATGGGTAGGTGGCTAGGGTCCAGGTTTTACAAGCATGATTTGTCTTTCTTAACTCGAGCCTTGGCGAAGTGACGCATTTTTGGCGAAGTGATGTATTCTTGGTGAAGTGATGCTTACTATTTGCGCATTTATATGGTTGAGTCGATTTTTGTGACTTTTGTGTCCTTATTACATTGTTGAACAACTCCACATGCTTGGAAGTTTGAATAGTTTACTTGTCGGGTTTTTGCATGTTTATGGCCTCTTGTGTGAGGGGTTGATTTTTTGTGCTTCGTCCGAAATCCGCATATATATATATATATATATATATAATCAACATTTTCTCGTGAAAATATTGCAAAGCTCTAAAAGATCTTTTAGTTTTGCTCCCAAATTCGGTGCAAACTAGTGAGTAGCCTTGTGTGATTTATCGGCTTGCTTTCATTTTTATGGAAATTGCATTGATGTTGTTTGATTTTGCTCGTACATGATTGAATTTGTAAATGACCTTGAGGAACATATATCAACCTTATGCCGGTCATATCCAAATATATAGGCTACTTAAAAATTCCAAATGAGCCCCCTTAAGCCTTTATCCCGTTTTTTGTTAGTCGAGCTCGGTTTTAGCTCTTGTATCTTCATAATCGTGGAGAGAGAGAGAGTTTGTTATTAGTTGACGAGAGATGTGTGGGAAATATATTGTGGGTTTTGGGTTTTGAGTTGCTTATACAAAAAAAGAGAGAAAAATGAAAAAAATAATAATACCTCCAACACAAATCACGAAAAGTGATAAAGCGTGTGTTCAAGTGTAAAGCCTATTTTAAGACTAAGTTTAGTGAAAAGAAGCGAATTCAAAAAGATTCTAAGTGTTGTGAAAATAAAGTCAGAAAAGTGTGTTAATAAATGAAAAGGTTTTGAATGAAAATTTGGTAAATTGGGAAAGGTGAAGCGATTATAAGCTTCGGGTTTTAGATATTAGGATTTTGTGTGTTATTGATCACGTTTGATTGTGTGTTAGCCACTATATCCAAATGTTCCATACCTTACCAAAGATCCAACATTATAACCCATAATAAAGACCTCTTTCGATTCTTGTTTGGTCATGTACTACGAGCAATTTTGAGCGCCCGATTTGTGAAATCTTGACAAGGTGCATGTATTGACCGACTTGAGCGTAAACACGTCCTATATACTAAACACTTGAGCGAATACCCTCAAAATTCTCTTTGAGAGGAAGCCATCGATTTGGCTTGCATTTGAGAAAGAGTAATATGATCAATGCTTGACAATAGCGAGTTTTTGTTAATAATTTCATCATATAAATAAGGATAAGCATAAGGATTTTTATTTTCACATAATGCCCATTGCATGTACATTCTCGATTCTTTTCATTGTTCGAGGACGATCAAACCGATAAGTGTGGGGTAGTTGTTTTGCATGTAATTATGGTGTTTTTCTCGTATTTTTAATTAGGGTTTATATTGATTTTAGCGGGTTTTAAGTCGATTAATTAGGTTTTTAGGTTGTTTTTCTTATTTTGTTGTTTTTTGTGTTTCTTGTTAATTTTATATTTAATTGGGTTAAATGGCTTCAATTAATTGGAGGTTTGGTGTAATTCTTGGATTTTATGTTTAAAAATTCCTATTTTATAGGCCAAGTCATTGAGGGCCAAAGCTCAAGCCAAGTCGTGCCTATTTGCATGCCCAAATTAGTGCAAAGAGCAAGTTTCAAAGAGGCTAACATTCTGGAATAGTATCCTAGACAAGCCTAGCCTTGCCCAATCTCACGCCTAAGGCAGCACCCAAGGCTTGCCAAGAGGCAAGCCAATGCAAGCCATCTCCCACACCTAAGGCAGCGCCCAAGGCTTGCCAAGAGGAGACTACATTCATGTCTAAAGTGGTGCCCCACTCCAGCCCCAGCAAGCCTACTTCGGAGCCTACATTCTTACCTAAAGTGGAGCCCCATTCCATCCCCATGGCAGCACTCCAGCGCCTAGCTCCTTGCCTAGATGAGTGTCTAGCTCCTTGCCCACTCTTGCATAAATGAGAGCCTACTCCAGCGCTTCCACTCCATGCCATTTCTCACGCCAAAATGCCAAATCCTTCACCAAATGCCACGCCACCCTCAGCCCAAGGACGCCCCAGCCAGCCCCAGCACACCCAGGCTCGCCCAGACTGAGCCACCTTGAGCCATGGTCGAGCCACCTTGAGCCAAATCAAGCCAAAATGTCCAAAAAGCCCAATTTGACCCATTTAACTCCATTTAAACCCAATTAAAACTAGTATATATAGAATACAACTCTCATTTTTGTAAAAAAAAAAAACTCCCATATTTCCAACCCAAACTTGGGTTTGGGATAATTTTCTATCTCTAGATTTAATTTTCAAGTTTTTCCTTGGGTTTGTAAGCTCAAGAAGAATTCAAGTACTCCCTTGAATATTTAATTTTACTTTGTAATTTCATCCAAGCTTTGGGATTCTCTTTTTAATTCAAGTAATTTCTTTTCATTTTCATGCTTGTTCTTCAATTTTATGCTTGTTCTTCATATTATGCTTTTGCCTTAGCACCTTGATTTCTTGCTTGATCTTGTGAATCGTCCATGGAATCTAGATGAGTGACACATCTAGGTCATAGATCGAGTCCTTGATCATTTTCATTTCAAGTATTTCATATGCTTTATTTTGATTTTTATTTTCATGCTTTGTTTCATGCTTAAATCCTAAATCTACTCTTTATTGCTCGTTATTCTTCATAAAGTTTCAAACTTTGACGTCAATTCCCATTGCTCTTTCCATTCATACTTTCAATTTTTGCTTATTTGCATTATTTAGGATTTTATGCATAGTTGTACCTTGTGCTTGCATGCTTGTACTTGGTGAAACATTGCATCTTCTTGCTTATTTTCATTATTGCTTTGCATTTACATATTGAGGCATCCGACCCACTTGCTATTTCAATTTCTAGGATAGTTTAGTTAGTTTAATTGTTTTATTTTCATTTCCTTTTACTTTTCAAACCTTGAAACACATTGATTCTTATAATCGAATTGAATTCCGATAATACCAAGCCAATAAAACTTTCATCTAACAATGGGTACTCCCCGTCAGCAGATCAGTCAATAAATTGATTGCTGACGGGTTTAAGTTAAATACTTAATTATCATATAATTTGAGAAAGTGACACTTTTTAGTGAAAAGCAGACTATTTAGTTGAAAAGTGATTTTTTTAGTAAAAAGTTATCGTATTACTTTTTCAGTTAAATGTTTGATTACAATATATATATAAATATGACACATTTTAGTGAGAAAAGTGACTATCACTTTTGTCACGTTTTCCCTTAGTTCTGTCACTTTAACTCCAAAAGTGCACTTTTGGCCTAAAACATGTTACTTTGCATTTGGAAATATTAAATCATCACATAGGTTATTCATGGTTGCGACTGAGTTACATTACAATCAAAACAATAAATTGTAAAGATAACTTCACCATGAATGTCCCATCTCATATTCACATTCATATTTAATTTCTTGAATTTGAATAAAAAAATATATAATGAAATTATACAATGGTGTAACATCCTCCTTTAATCAAGGGGGTAAAATGAAAATAAGAAGAAATTAAAATGGGAATTGAAAAACTATCTAATGTATTATAGTTAAACCATTTTGGTTTAAGCTCATCACCCTTCCGCCTCCTTTGTTTTTTCTTCTTCTTTTGGATCGTTATTTCTCTTCATACTCTTCACCACAACAATTTGGACATGTCATTGTGCTCGAGCGCTAAGTGGTTTGCACGAAAGTGAGAATCTGATGGGAGTATTTTTTATGTGCAACGTAGAAGTTGCTTAATTTGTACTATAATATATTATTTTTGGAGGAATCTCCAGACCTACAAACTCTTTCAATTCAAAGTCCACGGAGGTTTCTTTTTTGTTGTCACAAGTCTAATTATCAACTCACAAACTCATTCCACTTCGACACTTCCCGATCATCAACAATCTAGGTTACTACATCTTCATTATATGCATGACCATCCACTTCATAACACAATCGATACTAAAAGCACTTGATCGATGCTGCAAATCATAGAGAGAAACTATAGTCCATTGGTCTTGCTGATTCTCTTGCATTATCGACTAGCTGCAATTTTTCTATCACCTCTCAAGTGGATTTACCAACACAAGTTGTCAAAGTTGAAACACATACAATTAATTATTAGGCGTCTTTAAAAAAAGTGACTCTTGGCTTTTATTGGAATACTAGAAAAAAAATTTCTTGTTAGAAATTGAGAATCACTTTTATTTGTTGTAAGTTTCACTTGCCTCTCTGAGTGTAAGTGCAGACTATGTTTACCATTTCCATTCTACATCTATAATTCATAATCTTCTATCCATACAATCCTAATAAATAGGAGGAACTAAATCAAACTGAATAAAAACATAATTTGTCAATTAATTAGTTGACTAAAACATAAACTCCAACAATTTTTTAAATAAGTGGTATTTACAAAGTTAATTGGAGCTTCAATGCCTACAATCATAAATTCAGGGACATTAAAGAAAGGATCGTGTGACAATAATTCCTATATATTTGCCTTTTTTTTTTTACCAGAGTTTTCCTCTAATTTGAACAAAATTCATTTGAACTATACGAAGATAATAATAGATAAATAACCAACTAATAGTCTATTTTTCATAAAAAGTCAATTATAAAGTAGCTTTAGAAATGAGGAACAAAAAGATTCAAATAGAGAGAAGGGAATATTATTACACTGTTTAATGGCCCAACCATCGAAACCGTTTTAATTGTAACTGGACCAATACATTTAGGTCCATAAATCCCACCCAATTACAGTAACTCGCAAACATAAACCCAAAAAAATACGCGCGCACACACATTAAGGGGAAAAAAAAAAAAAAAACGGAAAAAGGAAAAAGGAAAAAGAAGAAAATTAAAGAAAGCCCTATTTGTTATATATGTAGTATCAATTAGTGATTTACAAACCGACAATTCTTTCTAATCTCTCCTTTATCCCCAGTGAGCGGATTATTTTCAGATAAAATCGACATAGCCCTTGAAAATTGGTTATGAAAATATCCATTATCCTCCGCCATCTTTTGCACAAATGGATATGTTCTTGGATCAGACACCAATTCTTGATCAACTAGCAAAAGTCCCTTGTGGTCCAATATGTTCTTGTAGTACATATTATCTAGCACCATTGGCGTTACACGGTCGTTCCTCGCGTACTCGACCGCTTTCGGGTTCGGATACGGTGACGGGCACCGGCCAATGAGGTACTTGGCATAAGTACGGTCCAAAGTCCGGTCAACCGTCGGGTAGAGTCTCTGCACGAGGTTCACGCAATGAACTCGTCCCACTGAGTGCGCACCTAATATAGCCGATATTTAAGTCAAACGACAAGTTACATGCAATTAATGTTATATACATGCTCTAATAATAATGTTATAAACAGATTGATTGGAACACCAGATGAAACACTGTAGAAAATATTAGATCGCGAATGTTATGCTTTAATTAACAAAAAAAAAAGGAAAAAAAAAGAAAAAAAATATACCAAATAGGGCAACCACTCCTTCGATATTGATACCGATCTCTTCGAACGTTGAAAGTACCGATGACACAGTGGCGTTGTGATTAGGGATGACTTTATCGACCAATGATGGATAACTTTCCTTGCTATCCTTTCGACCGGTTTTCATTTCAATATGTGGACCTCCCAACTGTAATACCAACATATAAATGAATTGTAAAATAAAATATTTTAAATTTCCATATTTTGGCCATTTTGATTAAAATAGGACATTAATCCTCCCCTACACACACACAATTTTTTTTTTTTTTGCCATACATAGGTTAAATCTTTGAAAATGGGCATAGTACATAAAACAAAACCTTTTTAAATGAAAAAAAGTAAATAATAAAGGGACAAAGACTTTTTGCCCCCAACACTACTTTTTGTGGTTTTGTGATCAAAACTGGATGACGTGCCACATCATCCGATTTTGATTACAAAACCAAAAAAAAAGTGGTGTAGGGGGTAAAATGCAATTCGCGCATAGTTCAGATAGCGATTTGTCGAAAAAAAAGTTCGCATGGTAAACTGTAAAAATCGAAATAGTCTGGGGAGCAAAAAATAATTACCCCAATAATAAAACTTGATTTTTCCTTGAAGAAAATAAAATTACCAGTAATGCCCCCTCTCTTGCTGAAAGAGCAACAATATCAGCACAAGAAACAGTCAATGGACATTCTCTTTCAAGGGCATCTTTAATTGTAGTTATGTACTTAAAATTTCTCATCCCAAAATTCCTTGACGACTCTTTTTCTGATTTTACGCCATTTGCAGTTTCCAGCAACAATGAAGCATCACATCCCTATATTTGTAATTCATTTTTTTATTAGTAAAAAAAAAAAAACATTGGCACATAAGGTTGAATTAGTGTTAACCCAATAATTATGATTGAAAATAATTGATCATCCACCTCAACAATGCAGTCGTGAAAGAGAGTTCTTAACCAAGAAACAGCTGTATTTCCATGCTTATAATATAGTAATTCGACTTGTTCCTTGATTATCTCTTCTGCTTTGGGACAACTCTCTTTGTAGTAATTTAACTGCAGATCACTTTTGCCTGCAATTGTAAAAGTCAATATGTATTTGATCAATTCGTACATAATAATAATATTTTTAAAAATTAGTATAATAGAAAATATTGGCCTGATATGCTTATAAATAGAAAATTAAATGAAAATTAAATAGAAAAGAAAGAAAAAAGCAGTACCTGAATGGAATTGCAAAAGCAACGGTAATAACAGAAAGATGAGAGTTGGGCCAAAATTAAAGTTGAGATTGACCATCTTTTTGTCTGGTTTTTGAATTGAATGTGGATTGATTGATAATTTTTGTTTATTTGGGTGTGTGTATTTATAGGTGTAGCTAAGTAGCTAACTATTGGCCACAATGTGCGCACCATGGATTTTGTTATTTAGAGGCTCATCCACTATAATATAATGCCAATGCCACAAATTTCCAACCTTTGGGCTATTTTCACACCACGCTTACAAATGGCTGGCCCACCAATTAAATTCTTGCAAGTAATGATAAACATAACAATCTTTTTTTTTTTTAATTGGCGATTTACCCAATTTAGATAGACTCAACTTCTATTAAATTAATTAATCAAATTAATAAAAATGAATAAGAATGAGGAAAGATTATAACGATGTCAAACTTTTATTTGAGTGGTCACTAACCAAAATTATTGATGTATATAATAAAAGAATTAATAGGTGTCCACAATTATTGATATATATGTCAACTTGCATAATTGATGTATAAGAAGTTGAGTAAGTTTTCACACTAAAAATGTAATTTGTACACATATTATAAAATAATATTTTTATAATAAAAAATAACAAAGGTGAGAGAAAATGTTAAATTGAAATTGGAGTTCGTCACAAAGTTCACTATAAATGTTTGTCCAAAAGATATATATGTATGTTGATGTTTTGATACAAGCAAATACGTGTCTCGTTGATTACTAATAGTGACAACTTAATATAATTTTAAAATAATTGTCCCTTATCCTCTCCAATTGTTCCTCAAGAAAGAAATCAAAAGATTGTTCAAAGTATTATCAAAAATAGATAACAGATTAGTTAAGAGACGCAAGTACCGTCACTCTTTTGACTTTGAAAACTTATTGATTCTGCTTACTATTTAGTTATTGATTTACCAACTAACTACAACAAAACACTTCGTATATGCTTCTTTTGTTTTTTCGACCTACAATATTTATATATTAATTTAGAAGACAAATATCTATATATTTTTTTAGCCCTACATGGATCCAGTTAATCCAGTAAAATAAAAATGGTAAATTACTCTAAACCTCTTAACCACAATTTCTTCTTGGGCATTTTGTCCTCCGAATTTATTTTACTCTATTTTAACCCATAATTTTATCTTATGTTTGTTACTAGGTGTCACGTGCTCTTCGCATTGATCAGCGTATGATAGAATGTGAGATGACTTAAGAGCAAGGTGAAAAAACCCTTCACAGAATGGGTGGGTGGAATCGGGTGTCCGGATAATTATTTTAGAATTGAAATCAAAATCGGTCTAATTGATTACGAAAAAAGAAAGTCGGTCCCGAAACAGGTACTAATCGGGTCCAAAACTTTTGGAATTGGTCCCGAAACTGGTGGGAACCGGTTTCGAAATCGGGTACTCGATCCTTATTTGATTTTTTTTTATTTTTTTTAGGTTTGTAATAATAAATTAGCTGAACTATGTATATTCATGCCGTTGGCTCCCAACATAATTATTAATTACTAGTCCAATTGCATATTTTAATTCAAAAGAGATTTGCATATTATAATATCCGACTCTATATTAAAGATTTGTACCGAGTACGTGGTTCAAGAACCGGTACCAATGGATACCGGGTCTTGAAAGTCTAGACGCAAAACTGAAATCGGTCATAACCGGTTCCAAGAATTCGGAATCAGAACTGGTACTGACGGTCCGGTTCCGAGACTGGATCCGACGGAGCCGAAACGTTTTTGGATTCGGGACCGAGTACCCATTATTTCTGCTCACCCCTACTTCACACACTAGTAGGCAAAAATGAACAAAAAACGGGAAAAATTACTTTTTTGGTCCAATATGTTGTCCACTTTCGAATTTAGGATCAAGATATTCTCCACTATTAAAACACATACACGAAGTTGGCAAATCATAAAAAAAGGTACAAAATTATCATTTTCGGGCCCATTTGATGACGTGTCATGATTCAGTATTTAATTATCATTTTTTATTTAATTTAAATGCTTAAAATTAAAATTGGAATGGAAATTACATAAAATGTTTAATGTAATTTACCCAATAACATCACTAATTTTTCGATAGTTAGCCATCTGAATTTTCAGAAAACAGACACATTGACGACTAATATTTTTAACAACAAAGTATTATAAAAAAGGAAACACAAAATTAAAAGAGAAGAAAATCGTTTTCATTGAATAGACTATTGTCACGGACTTAGTCTCTGGCACTAACGATCCGTGCGGCCTTAGCTCCTTTCCGCCCCGTGCAGTAGCTAAGTCAGCCTGTCCCGACAAGAAACTTACGAAGGTTGGTGTTGTGGGTGAGGAAAAGGGATTGTGGGAAATAACACTTGAAATGAAGGATTTTTATTAGCTTGAAATGTGGGTGAAGTTGGGTGCCTTACAAGTGAGGAGCTCTACTCCTATTTATAGGTGTTCCACCTCCTCAAATGGAACTCTCCAGAAAACCCTACACTAATCTAAGCATCACCTCCTTAAATGGAGGGATCTAGAAGACTCCACACTATACAAGACTCTAAAGAGACTCTAGACATGTTCTAGAGTTCTCCACACAATGCCCCTTCATGTATTTACATGACTCTTCTAGAGAATTCCGCAACTCTCTAGGTAACTCTCATATATAAGCATTAACCAAGGAGAGTCCCACAATGTTCTGGAATGTTCCAAGCCTCTCCATGGCTTTCTACATTGTTCCGCCCCTTAAGCTACTAGAATGCTCCCGGAGCATCCACATATCTCCGCCAAGTTCTAGCAGCTTCCTCGGCTCGGCCCGCCCATGAATCTTCCCGGCCCGAACTCGGCCCGAACTTGCTCCGCACAATTCTGGAAGATTCCGGACCCCGTGGTGCCTCTCTTGCACCCTCTTTCACGTCCCATGCGCCTCCCATGCGCACATTGGCCATGCTCGTCCACCATGGCCTGGTCCCAACGCGTGGGGCTCGACACTCGCCCCGGTCCCTTAACACATGGTGCCACCCTTGCACCATCGTTCCCACTTCGTGCACCTCCCTTGTGCACGTTCGGCCATGTTTGTCCCACCATGGCCCGGTCCAAATGAGCGGGGCGTGACATTCTCCCCCACCCATTCCGGCGACGTCCTCGGCGCCGTGTCCCTCGATCAATCGCGCGGTGTCCAAGCTCCTCCACGAGCTGGGTCGCGCCTGCGCCGGCTCCACGAGACGCCAGAGGCATTTTGCGACCGGCATCCACGCCGAGGTGGAGGGGCCGGTGGAATGTCCGTATACCGCATGAGGCGAAGGATTGCTCAAAGTTGGGATCCTTGTTGGCCATATGGGAGTGGGGACAAGGATGGGCAATCGGATGTGCGCGAGGGGCGCACGGCAGTGGACAGAGGGGCCACTGGGCCACCACAGGGATGACGAGGCCTGCGAGGTGGTGCTGTTCGGGTGGTTGATGCCGAGGAGGGCATGAGGGATCCACCCAGGAGACGGATGCCGATGGGACGAGGGTTGATGGCGGCGAGGGGCTGCATCAACGGGCGCAAGGGGCGCATGGTAGTGGACAGAGGGGCCACTGTTAGCTTCCTTATGGAGAAGGAGAGCGAGATCCGGACATCGGCGATCCAGGTCCACGAGGGACCAAGATGCTTAGGCGCGACCCGGCCTGTGGAGAGGACCGGATACCGCGCGCACAGTGGAGCAGGCGCGATCCAGCTTGCGGAGAAGCT
>BMAC01000069.1:1884615-1904615 GCA_014905375.1 Phtheirospermum japonicum
GTGCGGCCTTAGCTCCTTTCCGCCCCGTGCGGTAGCTAAGTCAGCCTGTCCCGACAAGAAACTTACGAAGGTTGGTGTTGTGGGTGAGGAAAAGGGATTGTGGGAAATAACACTTGAAATGAAGGATTTTTATTAGCTTGAAATGTGGGTGAAGTTGGGTTGCCTTACAAGTGAGGAGCTCTACTCCTATTTATAGGTGTTCCACCTCCTCAAATGGAACTCTCCAGAAAACCCTACACTAATCTAAGCATCACCTCCTTAAATGGAGGGATCTAGAAGACTCCACACTATACAAGACTCTAAAGAGACTCTAGACATGTTCTAGAGTTCTCCACACAATGCCCCTTCATGTATTTACATGACTCTTCTAGAGAATTCCGCAACTCTCTAGGTAACTCTCATATATAAGCATTAACCAAGGAGAGTCCCACAATGTTCTGGAATGTTCCAAGCCTCTCCATGGCTTTCTACATTGTTCCGCCCCTTAAGCTACTAGAATGCTCCCGGAGCATCCACATATCTCCGCCAAGTTCTAGCAGCTTCCTCGGCTCGGCCCGCCCATGAATCTTCCCGGCCCGAACTCGGCCCGAACTTGCTCCGCACAATTCTGGAAGATTCCGGACCCCGTGGTGCCTCTCTTGCACCCTCTTTCACGTCCCATGCGCCTCCCATGCGCACATTGGCCATGCTCGTCCACCATGGCCTGGTCCCAACGCGTGGGGCTCGACACTCGCCCCGGTCCCTTAACACATGGTGCCACCCTTGCACCATCGTTCCCACTTCGTGCACCTCCCTTGTGCACGTTCGGCCATGTTTGTCCCACCATGGCCCGGTCCAAATGAGCGGGGCGTGACACTATGTACCGCAGAAATAAAAAAAGGAACAAAAATCTATAGAAGTGATGATTAGAATTTGTTGATCCTCGACAAAGGAAAAAAACCAAAAAAAAAAAAAGAAAACCACGATTGGTTTATATTGGTATGCGCATGTATTTGAAGTAAAGCTTAAGTTAACTATAGTACATTATTTCCTCTGACCTTTTCCAAATATTTCAGCTTATTATTTTAAATAGAATAAATATAATCCCGAAAAAGATTACACATATACCGCTTGGATGCAATGTAAGAGTTATTAGACAATTATTATTTTAAGATTTTGAATCAGTAGATGATGTAAACTGAAAATTCACACGTTCTTGGCACTCAAGTCTACAAGTGATCACAATTCATATGGGCCTTGTGTGTGTGTGTGTGTTTCAATTTACAATTTGTGATAATAATGTCCTTCTAAGATATAGCTAGCCCTGATCACGGCGTTATAAACTAATTATAATGCTGGTCTAAGTTGAAAATGATGATCAGCTGTGGTACAAATATTTTGTTTAGTCGGTGCATGTGCAATTTAACGAGTGGTCAATGAAAATCATTAGCTAATTTATAATTTTTTTTAATGCTTTCAATGTCAACGATAAATAAGTAGCAGTACTACACTTCTTGTACTTAAATATGACTTTCACGCGTTCGAAACTTTTACATCAAAACGTGATAAAAGGTGGAAAAGATTAAGCATATTCAGTTGCTACGAATCCGTAATTACGTAACCAAGCACATACACACAATTTCAGATTGAGATAAAGCATCATTAATTACCTACAAATACTTTTGCTTTTGGAAGAAGCAATTTATTGTGGTGGAAGTGACAAATAATTAATTAAGTTATAACAGAAGTTTTAGTGGATAATTTGTACATATATATATATATATATATATATATATTTTATAAAAGTCAAACTGGAAATAGAATTAGGATATCTTATACGCAGGTGGAGTTAGAGAAAAACAAAAATCACGAGAGTTAAATAGAATATAACTATTTTTTTGCATGGATTAAATAAAGAAAAAATTATATATTATAATAATAAAATGAGATGTTAAGGACTTTTTGAAAAATCTGTGGGGTATTTCTTGGTATTATGAATTGTGGTATTATGAATCTTGGATGTTTTGAATCTTGTAAATAAACAGAATCCTTAGGGTTCATGATCATTTATGTATTTTTTCTTTTATTACAGATGATAAATTATATTTGAAAAGTTAATGAGTTTATAGTATTATATTGTATTTAATAATATTTTATTATTTAAATGTAATGATGATAAAATAAAGTAGAAAATTAAATAAATATGATAGTATAGATTAAGAATTAGGTGTAAGAAATTGTTAATTGAGTATTGAAATTTCGAGTGATATAACGAATGAAAATTGATATTCAAAATCTCAATCTTGATAATGAGAATCCTAGCCCAAGCAGGGCCAAACCTAAAACCGAGAGTTTTTTCTTTTGGTGAAATATATTCGGCCCCATACTATTTTAGGTGAGTTTTTCCCTATGGGAACTAGATGCCCACCCCTATTTTACAATTGAGTTAAATTAATTCATAAATGTCTATTCTATCAAACAAATCTACAAAGTACGATATTTTGGGTTGAGAATAACGTCTTGTGTAGGGATGGCAATGGGTCGGGTCGGGCCGGGTACTAGAGGACCCGGACCCGCCCCATCCATCCCACGGGTCGGGTCGCCCATCACGGGTCGCGGGGCGGGTCGGCCCGTTATATTCATTTTTTATTATCTTTATTAAATTTAAAATTAATTTAATATATAATAACACATATATTATTATAAAAATTAAATATAAGATGAAAAATTAATTAAAAACAATACTAAATTTAAATTTTTTTAATAATTCATATAAAAAAATATTTAAAACATATATAAAATATATTTAAAAATAAAAAATGTACAGTGGGGCGGGCCGGGGCGGAGAAGGTACCCGGACCCGCCCCGTGACCCGTGGCGGGGCGGGCCAGGCCGGGTCGGGCCGGAATTTTCATCCCTAGTCTTGTGTTTTTCTCACTCTCGTCTACATTGTTGTGGTGCAACAAAACGTTGAGTTTATTATCCTCAGAGCTATCTTATGCCTTATTTTTTTTCCCTTTTTAATTATAGAATTGTCTTTATCCATGTCACAGTGAACCTTTATTCTCACCCTCTTCCAAGAAGAAGTTGCAGTTGCCGATTTTCCATGTCTAGAAGGAGCCTCATTTCTCTCCCCATCCTACCATGTTTTCTCGATTCCAAAATCAAAATCCGAATCAAACTCCAAACCAACAATTTTACCTTTACTCTTATTCATACTTAGAACCAAAAAATTGAGTTTTTTGAGTCAGCTTACGTGGTTTTGACACGATGATGTTCTTGTTTTTCAGATGTAATTTATTTTCCGAAAGCTGAATCCCATATACTCGTTGCCATCACTAATGGTGTTGGCAGACACAACATCCTACTCCTTGTATTTCCTTCTAGATGATCTTGTTTTCGTCATGGATGAGCAATTTTAGGTTTATGTTTTGGTAATAATTTAGGGTTTGTGAAATTATAAATAATATTACTTTACGATTGTTAGAAGAAGAGTTTTTTTCTAAGGCAAATAAATAAATATAACTAGTATATCACTAAGCGATGGTTGTGCGAGTGAATGTTGAACAATTTTGGGTTTATGTTTTGGGAGAACTTAGGGTTTGTGGAATTACAAATGATATTACTTTACAATTATTTGCAGAGGATTTTTTTAAGGAAAAAAAATAAATATAACTAGTATACCACTAAGCGGTGGGTGGTGCGAGTGAAGGTTCTTCTTCTGTTGAAATCATAGATTGGTTGAATATTAAAGGAGAGAAGGGAGGAAAAAGAATAAGAAGAGATGAAGATCAACTGAGAATTTTTTTCCCTGGCCCTTTGATTTAAATACTCAACTCGATCGTGATAATAAGGTACAAATGATCCTTTTAAAAAATAAAAAACTATCAACTAATCACGTATATTTGTTAAAATGAATAAAAATATGTATATACTCGAATAAAATGAGTCCTAACATAAAACTGTAAAAATAATTAAAAGTGGTAGTTGACGTCATTTCCTACTCGGAATTGATCCCCTGTCCGTGACTGGCAGAGAATATAATGCCAATATGCATTATCCCACTAAACACACCCACTACATTTGCATTAACTCACCTCCCATACTCAATCATCTTCTGTCACGTATGCAGATCAATAACGGACATAAGAACGGGATAGATTTCTTCCTTTTCACCTCATGAGCCTCAGTCCACAACCCAATTGTATTATTTACGAAACATGGTGTTGTCATGTTAAGCCAGGAACAAGATTTAAGGGGAAATTATAAAAAAAAAAAATACCTTTTTTAATCAATCGACAAAAACACTTCAATTGAACATTACAATACGTTGTGTTTCACTCCTCATACCAATTCAATCTGTATTTTCTATATTTTTACGCTTGCTCTTGGTAGTCAGATAGAACTGCACATTTTATGTATGGGTTTTCTTCTCTCTCAGGCCGCCTCACCTGCTGCCTCCATATCCAATCTCACCAAGCTAGCATCATGACCACAATCGATCCCAACAACCACCATTGCTCTTCTCCGCCCAATTATATCTAAAGGCGGCGGAGATGAGGAGCATTCGAAGGTCGTCGATTTAAGGTTGATTAAACTCTTATATCTTTGTTTGCTTATTGGATTTTTTATTGCCATTCATGATGCCTGTTATTTCATATAATACTAATATAATTCCCAATTTTGTAGATGGACATCTTTCTCGAAATTTTTGTTTACTAGGTTATGTCCCACCTTTATGAACCATGTTTATTTATATTTATATTTTCTGATCGGAGGATGGATGACTCCATAGTGCCAAGTTACTTAAGGCCACTTTACGATCAAGCCATTCAACTGTCCACTATTGATCCATTCTCAGAGTATGAATTCATCATTCCTAAAACTTATAATTGAGTTGATATTTTTGTGAATTTTACTTCTCAAACTTAGAAATGTGTTGCACCCTTTGTAATATTTTGTAAACTATAGCATTGAACATGTTTAGAGAAATGTCCAGTGACCTATATTTGCCCCATATTTCTTCATATACATATGTTGATTATTAAGTGAACATATCAATTTTTTTCGTGTGTGTGTGTGTTGGATATAATAATAATAATAATAATAATAATAATAATAATAATAATAATAATAATAATAACAACAACAACACCAACAATACTTTTTCCTTATAATCTCTCATTAGTTAGTTTCTAATGTTGTTAATCTTATTTCTTAAAGCTTGTTTTGTATGATCACAGATCTGGTTGGAAAGCATCGGTTCATTCTGAAAAGACCAACATGTTCTAATATTTTTAATATGTTAGATAATAAAATCTTAGCGAAATCCATCGCTATAATCAAAGAACCGTCATATTGAATTATTAGAAATCATAAGTTAGTTTATGGAAGCGTACCTGAATCCATAAACGATTGAATTTGGGGTTCGATCTTCTAGGGCAATACATATCTAACCTTTTTAGAGAACCCTTTAACTTTCTATATATGCTCTCTTCTGACGACGAGATGTAGAATAGAATTGTTGATAATGATGATACGTATGACCTAGGGACCATAATCCTTATATATTTTTTTTTTCGGATTTGAAACTTCTAGTTTTTTTTGTTTTTTTTAAAGAAACTAGAATTTTATTGCAAACGAAAGACGATACGGGGGGCCGAATCCCCTATACGACCAATTAAGTTCCAGATAATAAAATTTGGGGGGGTCGAGGTCCCTACACGACCAAGAATAATTAAGCATGAAACTAAAGGCTTGCTTCATCTATAATTAAGACCTTCCTTGTTCTGTTTTTCTTGTGGAGGCTTCGGTGGCATTTCTTGTTCTTCCCCGCTTCGGTTTCTCCTTCTTTCACTTTCTTTAATTTCTCTTTCCCGTTCATTTTTCCATTGTTGGCCTAAAGGGAATAGAAGATGGTGTTGGCGGGTTCAGAGGTGACCTCGGAGCCGGACTCAAGGAAGAGGGTGGTTGCCGAGTCGGAGAAAGTGCCGAAGGAAACCCCATCGGCGAGAAGAGTTTGGAGAGGAGAGGGGGCGGCTGGGAGGATGGCGAGAGGTTAGCCGAGAGGGGGAAGAGAGAGGGTCGGATCGGGCGGGAGCCAGAGAAGAGGGGGGGCTGCCCGAACTGGGCTGGGCCGGGCTGGGAGTGTGCCTGGGTGGGCTGCCCGGTCCGGGCTACCGGGGGGGGGGAGGGGGAGTAGGGCGGCTGCCCGGGCCAGGTTGGAGGGTTCGGGCTGGGCTGGGAAGGAGTGGGCTAGGGAGGGGCGGGTCGGCTGGGCAGAGGGGCTGGGTCTTGTTGGGAAAGGGAAAGGGGCTGGGTTGGGGTAGGGTCGGGTGAGTCAACTAGGGTTTACCTATTTTAGCCCATCATCGAAATAAATAACCAATTAAGTATCTACACATTAAAGGCCCACATACTATTAAATACATTAAAGCCCAATACCTGAAACTTTATTTGATCACTTTTAATTAGGCTTCTTTATTTGATAGTTCACAATATATAATTATTTCACATATAAGCCCAATGTTGGTTTAAGGATCCAACAATCTCCCACTTGGACTATATGTGTAACCTTATAATTATACATTATAAGAATATAACCGTACGAGCTCAACTTTGTTATCATAACCAAAATGTATTTATATCTAATCAGGTCCATCAGCCATATCAATATAAGATCAAAGTGGCCTTCATTACATGTATCGTAACTCGACCCATCAATGGTCACATATGTCAACACAACTGAATGACATTGATCATGACGTGGATGTGTAGCATGGAAATTTCATGTATTGTGATCGTAACATGCTTATTTCCAACTGGTCCACCTTAAAGCCTTAGTGAGATCAACCATATACTAAAATCAAAGTGTGAATCAGCCAAATAACTTTAATATCTGCAGAAAATAGATTCAAAACATCCTTAAACTGAAGTAACTAAAAAAACATGTCTATAAAAGAGAATATTATAATCATTTAATTCCCACTAAAACCAATTATCCTCAAAAAAGTTTGACACCCATACTAGCAGTATGCTCATGAAACATTTTGGGTGACAATCCATTTGTAAGCGGATCCGAAATCATGGAGTATGTACCGATATGTTAAATGGACAACTGTTCACTTTGAATTCTCTCTTTAACAACTAGAAACTTGATGTCTATATGCCTAGACTTCGTCGAGCTCCTATTGTTATTGGAATACTTAAGTGGATTTTTAGTACCATCCACTGTGCGCAGCCCCGTGACAAAGTTTTGGAGACATACTCCGTGGTTGGATGCCTCATAACATCCTATAAATTATGCTTCCATGGTAGAGGAGGCTATAATAGACTGTTTAGCACTCCTCCAAAATATAACACTCCTAGCAAGCAAGAATACATAGCCTGACATAGATTTCATACTATCTTGGCATCCAGCACGATCGGAGTCAGAATATCCAACGATCTCAACCCGATCTGACCTCTGATATATGAGCATGTAATCTTTTGTTCTTTTCAAGTATCTCGAGACCCGTTTGGCTGCCTTCCAATGGTCTAGTCCTGGCTTACTCAAAGATCTGCCCAGCATCCCAACAATGAATGCAATATTCAGACGCATACATTAGACTCCCTACTGCTGAAGCATAAGGAATCTTCTAAATTTCTTTTTTCTCTAATTTATTATTAGGGCACTGTTCGAGACTAAATTTATCTCCCTTAGTCACACGGTTATCTTCTGGTTTACGGTCCTGCATGCCATACCTTTTAAGAACTTTTTCAATATAGCTTTTTTGTGATAGTCCCAATGTACCCCGAGAACGATCTCGGTGTATCTCTATACCTAACACAAAAGAGGTGTCACCAAAATCCTTCATCTCAAAATTCTTAGTTAGAAATCTATTGGTGTCGTGCAATAAGCCTATATCATTGCTGGCAAGCAAAATGTCATCGACATACAAAATCAGGAATATGTATTTAATCCCACAGAACTTATGGTATACACAATCATCAACCAAATTCCTCTCAAAATCAAACGAGATGATCACTTGATGAAACTTGAAATATCATTGTCTAGATGCCTGATTGAGCCCATAGATGGATTTCTTAAGTTTGCAAACCATATTATTTGAATTTCCCGAAACAAAGTTTTCAGGTTGCACCATATAAATTGTCTCACCAATGTCTTCATTGAGAAACATTGTCTTTACATCCATCTGATGCAACTCAAGATCAAAATATGTCACTAATGCCATTATAATCTTGAAGGAGTCTTTCGAAGAAACTGGAGATAAAGCCTCTTTATAGTCGATGCCTTCTTTATGTGTAAGTACCTTTGCAACAAGACGTGCTTTGTATCTTTCCACATTGTCTTTTGAATCTCTCTTGGTCTTAAATATCCATTTTCAACCAATAGGATCCGCATCTTCTGGCAATGGGACAAGTTCCCACATGTCATTGTTACTCATGGACTAAATCTCCTCATTCATGGCATCTATACACTTTTGAGAATTTGAGCTTTCAATGGCTTGATGGAAGTTGATAGGATCATCTTCCACAACTCCAATGTCAGTCTCATTTTCTTGGAGAAATGCAATGTAATCATCTGAAATTGCACTTCTTCTTTCCCTAGTGGATCTCCTTAATGGCATGGGTTCTTGAGGTTGTAGTGTTTGTTGATTTGGAATAATTTGTGGAATGGGAGGTTCTCCGATATTGTCTTGATTTGTGTCTTGAGTAGATTCAGGAATGAAACCCTGATCAATGCCAACAACACCCGTGAGAATATCAACATATTCCTCTTCAACGACAAATTCATTAACTTTATCTCCCCCCACAAACTCAACATCCTCAAAGAACCGGGCATTTCCCATCTCAATTAATACTTTTAGTTGTGGGATCATAAAACTTGTACCCTATGGATCTTTCAGAATATCCAACAAAATAAAAACTAACTATCCTTGTGTCTAGTTTATTCTCATTAGTCCTATAAGATCTAGCCTTAGCTGGACACCCCTAAACATGAAAATGCTTTAAATTGGGCTTTTTACCCATCCAAAGTTCATAAGGGGTTTTATCAGTTGCTTTAGTTGGAACTCTGTTAAGGATATATGCTACAGTCTTAAGTGCTTCGTTAGACACAAGCTTTTGCTTTAGTTGGAACTCTGTTAAGGATATATGCTGCAGTCTTAAATGCTTCTCCCCAGAGTGATTGTGGTAAAGTGGAATGACTAATCATACTCCTTAACATATCCTTAAATGTTTTATTTCATCTTTTAGTAACACCATTCATAGTGGGTGAACCCGACATGGTTTACTATGGGACGATACCGCATTCATCTAGGAATTTAGCAAATGGTCCTGGACGTTGTTCACCCGATTTGTCATATCGACCGTACACCACGATCAGATCTAAACATTTTTAATCATTTTATTGAGTTGATTCTCCAAGAAATGCCATTCTGGACTAAAAATAGTTTTCTGGAAAGTTCTTGGGGTCTGAAAGAAATTTTAGAAAGTTCCTAGGTAGACTCGTAGTTTTCCAAAAACTTAGGGCAATTCTGTGATTTCATAAATTTCAAAAATTACAATCAAGCTCAAAACTATATCAAATTCTCAAAAATTTACCCAAGCTCAAAATCGAATCTAGGGCTTTTGACTCAAGCCTCATCGACCACCACCACCGGCATCAAACTTCGCCCCGTGAAGAGACGATGTCGCCTGTAGCAGAGGCTTGCCGTAAAAGATCCCGGAGCTGCCAGGAATCGGCCCTGGAACAGACCGCAAATCGGCCCCAAAATAACACCACTGCACATCCGCTCGGTAGGAGTTTCTCCGCCACCGACGTTGCTCCGGCCACCGGCGAGCCCCAGGACGTTGACCAGCTGGAGGCGGCGCGTTGCCAGCAGTGAAGTGTAGGTACGACTGTTTGTTTGTTTCCACTTGTTATAATCTTAATTAGGGGGCCTTTATAGAGTGAAGCTAGTTAGGTTTGGTCGAGAAAATGAGAAGAATACAGTGAGTGGGGAGTACAAAAATAATCTTCTATATGTTATTATCTCATGAGGTTTTGACGTGCATTAAATTTCTCGATGATGTGGTTAAATTTTGCATTTTGTGGAAATTGATTAGTTTTTTGGGATACATTTAATGTGGCATTGAGTTTGACCTATTTGAACTAAATTATAATCCAAATGCTTGTGCTTACAATATGCAAAACCTAAAAATTAATCGGCCTAATGAGATGCAATCAAGCAGTGCCCTAGACCTCTTAGTGCTAGGTTATAAAAATAAAGTGAAAACAAATTTGAGTTAATACAAAAACACAATACTTGTTTGTCATAATTCATTTCCTCAATTATCAGGGTATATAAAAAAATTAAAACAATATAGAAAAATAATACATTTTGACAGAGTTCAATTATTAGGGTATAAAAATAAATTAAAAGTAATATAGAAACACACTAGTGTAGACACCTGCGTATTACGCAGGTAGAAAACAAAATTGAAAAAAAATTTTAAATATTGGAAATTGAATTGTTCATGCAATAAAGAAAATGGTCACTTGAGGTTTTGAAAAATTTCTTTGTACACAACAGTTGATGTCTTACTAACAATGTTACCATCGTCGTCGCAGCATAAGATTCTTAATCCTTTACGACTCTTTACCCGAGAGATGGCGACATAAAGCTCGTCATGTCTAAAAACAGGTCTTGGTAAGTACAAACCAACATTGGATAGAGTTTGACCTTGACTCTTATTTATAGTCATTGCAAAACAAACAATAAGTGGAAATTGTCTTCTCTGAAATTTAAAGGGGACCCTGCTATCCGATGGACTCAACTCCATACGTGGAATATAGACCTCCATTCCAATATTAGTTCCTGAAAGAATCTTTGCCTCAATAATGCGTTCTCCGAGTTGGGTAATGACCAACCTTGTACCATTGCATAATCCAGCAGCTTGATCCATGTTTCGAATCAATATAACCGAAACTCCAATCTTCAGTTTCAAGACATGATTAAGAATTCCTGAGCCTTTTATTGTGTTTACAAAGTCGAACGGGTACACTTGATGTTCTGCTTCTCCTTTCATATATGTCTTGCAAATGGTGTCAAAATTAAGATATACTCTTTCATCCCCTGGAAATATATACATCACGTACTCATTAACTGTCTCAACAATGCTTTTAGTTGGTGCAAGAATAGCTCTTTCTTAGAAGAATGAGTGATCACCAAAGTTTTATAAAATGGAAGGATAAGTGCTCTCGACAATAGCGGCAACGTGATCACTTGAGGTGCGAAGTAGTATAACGTCAGTTATATCAATTTCGGTACTGATATTTTCATCACCAGTTTTTAGTATCCATTCTGAGAAATCTTTGATTTCGCTTGCAACAGATGGTGATATTGTCTGCCCAATAGTTAATCTCATATTCTTCGTCAATCTGAGAATTTTACAATATTTTCATAATCTAGATGAACATATACTGGAATAGACAATATCTTCTCGACTACCCTTTGGAACAACAGGAAGAATCTGGCGAAAGTCTCCACCAAGAACTATAACCTTGCCAGCAAATGGCAAGTTCTTTCTTTCCTCTTGTGTAATAAGCTTCAAACCTTTATGTAGAGTTTCAAGACAGAATCTACTCATCATTGGTGCTTCATCCCAAATGATTAATTTGCCCTATCCATAAGAGCAGCTAATTCTGTTCCAGGTGTTATTGAACATATGGAGTCTTCTTTTATAGTCAAAGGTATTCCAAATCGAGAATGTGCAGTTCTACCACCTTGAAGCAAAAGTGCAGTAACACCACTTGAAGCAACATTGAGCACAATGTCATATTTGAAGCATAGAGCAGCAGATAATGTTCGCCAAATGAAAGTTTTACCAGTGCCAAAATAGCCGTAAATAAAATAAATACCACCCTTATCCTTCGACGTTGCACTCAATATTTCAGAATAGATTGTCTTTTGTTCATCCGTCAAAGATGAGCACAATTCCTTATGTTTGATTTCCAAAATCATCTATCAAAATTAAACTCTTGTTGAATAAGCTTGTTATTTCCGTCAGTCATCAAAGAATCATCGGGAAGTGGCATATCAGAGAAAATTTTCAGTGATTTTCCATTACTCTGTAGAATTTTTCCCAATTCAATGAGTGTATAATTTTTCAACATATCATTGCTTAGTTGAAGATCTGGAGAAATTTAATATAAAAAACAGTGTAAGAAAGAAATATTAACTTTCTCGTCAAATGAATAATAATAACACCGGGTATAAATAAATAATGTTTAGTTTGTTCAAAAAAATAGAAAATATCGTTTATTCCAACAACTCTACGCTGTTGTTGTAAGATATCTTCTGCGAGAAGATGCCAAGTGTTTTCCCAAACATATTCGGGTCTTAAAATGCTAGCCGATAGTAGCAAAGAAGCAAAGGCCTTTCCGAGGAATGATGGTAATCCCCAATAACTTGCCTCAACAATATCATCAACGTATTCTCTATCATCATCCAATAATCTCAAAGAATAACATGCATCTTTAAAAGTTGGATATACCACATTATCAATGGTCCGTATATCTTCATGAGAAACTGCTCCTCGACAATGATGCAACATTATTGATAAGTAGTATGCCTCTCTAACGCCTGGAGGAATGTAATCTAACCTACCAATTTTAAATCCCTGTTGTCTGATGGTCCGAACACGGTCTTCACCATTCCACAAAAATTTGGTAGGAAATTTTGTATACAACAAACACCTGGCCTCAGGATACTTTTTATTGCACTTCATCCAAGCAAAAACATTGACTCCCTTCCATCTTCTTCAACAATAACCTTATCAATAATGTCATCATCATTGTAGAAGACTGGCTGTTCATTCGGAAGATGGAAGCTCAATTGTTGTACATATGGATTCCTATAATGGATATCCAATCAAAAGAGACGCCAAACAGCCTCGCATAGAGATATATATCTACAGTTGTAGTAGTTCTTAGTCTCATCAACAACTTGTTCCTTGAAACCTCTCCGTTTGACTCTTCAATTATAGAAAATGTCACTCGGTCATGTCCCTTATTTATATACTTGAACAGGTATTTGATGTATCTAAACTTATTGCACCATTCCACATTAATGTGAGCTTGATACCTCAACAAAAGTTTGGGACTGTAAGGAATAACGAATCTGTTGTCTTAAGTGATACCATTCTTTACCGCTGAACTCCCTGTATCTCTTCTCTTATACACTGGGTATCCATCATCATCAACAGTAGTAATATCGACGTAGGGCTTAAGAAAGCCCTTAGTACATTTTTCTTTTTTAATGCATGCTCTCTCCGTTTTAGAGTTGCAGGGTCCGTGCATCACGTGTTGAGTGACCAATTGATACAGATGTGGATTTGTTTCTTTATTTGGTATCTCCACGGAAATTATTTGATTGATGTCCTCTGTTGTTGGGATTTTACTTTTGCTATCAAGGAAAATAAGAATATGAGCATGAGGTGAACCTCTCTTTTAAAATTCCACCTTGTAGATAACTGCACCTGAGTAACATCTTCATTTAAATTACAAATGTTGAGAAATTAACGCAATTAAAGTATCTTATCTTGAAGAGCGTTTCCTATTTTTGTGTATTCTAGTTAAAGACGCCGGATAGAATTATTTAATAATATTATATTTAGATGAAGATGTAAGACTAAAAGTTGATAGATATTTCTTACCTACTCGAGTCTTGCCAAATAATTCCAACTCTGTCATGTCCTTGATGATTTGATCCAACTTGATCTTGAAGATATGACATACGATATCTGGCCTGTTCTCGGATCGTAGACCTCTAACATTTAGATATCTTGTTATTTCTGGCCACTTAGGGTTGCAAGTAATCGTTATAAACAAATCCGGATATCCAAACCACTTGAAGATATCCATGGAATCTCAGTAATTCTGAATCATGTACCTAGCTCCACTAGTTAATGACGTTGGCATCACTATTCTCTGACCAGTAGAAGTTGCATCCGTTTAACCCTTTGAAACGACATCTTTAAGATTTTTGTATTTATCAGATCTTATCAAAGCTTGATTAAATCTAATAAACCTTATCCTTTCACACTCGACCATTGTGTAGGCATAAACTACGAATTGTTGGAAAAGCCTCCTAGAACATATTAGAGTTTTTAACTCACACAATCGTTCTTTAATCCTAAAAGCAAAAAATTCTCGCATGGTGAGTTTGTCCTTCACGGTTGATGTATTGGTTGTCGATTCATCGCTATGTTTAGTTCCTAGTCGGAAGCCATCTTCACCATAAGGAAACAACAATGGATACTACAATGCAAGATATGAAGGATGCAACTCGCTTATCCTTTGTAAAGAACCAAAACGTCTTTGTATAATTACATCCTCATTATCAAAAGCCTCGTCAAAATCACCAGGAATGAGAACAGCAACTTCAGAAGCAGTAGGAAGATTGAGCGTTCTGTCATCAGTTTCTCTGCCACCAATAAGTTTCAATTTAAGATCGGGACTAATCGCCTATCGTTCCATATTCTCTAACACTTCGAAAATATTGTACTAAAGGACTGTGCACATCAAGCATGGACTTTATATGTTCAATGATTGTCGGATCAAATGAGTTTATTCTTGATTCCGAACTACTGTGAAAATAATAAATATATGTATGTTATAAATAGTTTTAAAAATACAGCTCAAATTAAAAGAATGATAGATTGAAAGAGTGTTTAATACCTCATAGCACTGATTCTATTCTGAATTTCATGATCAGTGTCATATATATACAACTCAGGGAATTTAGGGGGGTTTCCAGATGTTGGTAACAAACTTCCAATACGATGATAGTTTGCTCCCTTCAATTTGAAAACATACGGCCCTTGTCCTTTGTTGATCGACATATCAATCTTTACCCCCAATGAAGTGAAGCTAAACATGCTATTGTATCCACGTATATTGTCAATAAATTTGTTGATCCTAAGATCATGGCCAAATAGCAAGTTTCCAAGAGTTGGAGGAGGTTGGGTCAAAAATGGTAACTCAATCTTTCCATTTAAGAAACACCTGGAGAATGTTAGATGCAGTGGTTTTGTAGTCTTTTCTTTGCGTTCATCATACCACAGTATTGCTTGACAGAATTGACATTTATAGTTTGGGTCTCCATTATCAATATATCCTATTAAAATAATAAATAATAAATATTAATGGTTTGGTTTTTTAAATATTTTATAAAATGCAACACATATATATTGAACATGAACTTGTAGAGTCGGTGGGTTTATTGTATACAGATCTTCATTTTCGAGGTCTGGTGGATGTGTTTCGTATAGGCTTTGCAACTGCTAAATTATATATAAACAATAATATATCTATAAAATCAATAAAATTAATTTAAATATATTAAACAACCTATCTATCTATGTATATATATATAACTAATATATATATATATATATATATATATATATATATATATATATTATATATATATATTATATTAAATAATAAAATAAACGATATGCGAACACACCTTGTTGTATATCTGAAGAAGCTTGCGTATTTGCAGTTTTACCCCGTGTACCTTGTAGTTTGTTTGTTCCACAATAATTTTGAGATGCTTCCATGACGTGCAATAATTAGTTAAATATTAAGCAATTATTTTTCATAATTTGAATAAATACAAAATAATAAAAGGCTATAGTTCACTATTGATTGATTTGGCTTTGGATTTAAAAGTAAAATATTACCTGAACGCTTATTCTTAAAACAACTCTTCTAGAATTCCTTGCTTGTTTGTGATCAATATTGGCAACAGAACTGTGACTCTGATGTACTGCAATGAACAGTTTTTTTAAATAAACATAAGTGATGATTGTAATAGATACCTCAGAAGGTAATTCAAATGTCGATCATGTTTTATCCGCAAATTAATTTATATATTTACAAAAAATTTGGATATGTACTTATATTGTTGTTAGTAATAACTGACCGGGTGTATTAAAAATGATGTTGTTAAGTGTTGGTTCAACACCGAAAAAAGTCTTGAAATTGCTATTTAAATTTCGTGTAAGTTCGAAAACAGTGGATTTTGTATGATTTATATGTTTTCCTCGAAAAATTCGAGAGTCGTCTACATAAAAGAACTTAGCATATGATTACATGGGTTGCATAAAATATATATATGATGAAGGACAAAGTAATATATATTAATAGTAAATTTTAAGTTTTGTTATCAACATTTGAAATGACATGTTCATCCAGATTTTTCAATCATAAATTTATATGTAGCCACAGTAATAAATCCTGAACATAACACTTATTCATGTTCAGACCGATATGCAGGTAATGATTTCAATTCAACACATGCCGATAAATAAGTGTAAACAAAATTAGCACAGATAAAAAAACAAATTATTACAGAACTTATGGTGTGAGATCCAGAGTTTGAAGATCGTACAAAAAATATGGATTCTAATAACTATTACAATGCTAAAACTGATATCAAACAATAATCTAAAAAAGAATTTTAAACAAATCTATTAAATTTAATATGACTTTAAAAAGATACAGTACAATCCTTTTAACATTCTTTTTTACAGATGAATCTGATATGGAAAATTATTTGAAGATCTGCCAAAAAATCAAACACCAAATTAGAGAAATGATACCAACTTAATACGAAAGAAAATAAAAAATACCAATTTAATACGAAAGAAAAAAAATATATCAGATCCCATATAAAAATATCAATTTGAAGATTTGCAAAAAATTAAATGATCTGCAAAAATAAAAAATACTTTGAAGATCTGCAAAAATATCCAAACATAAATCATATAAATGTTATCAATTTAATACGAAAGAACAAAAAAAATTTTTTTGATCCCATTACATCAGATATGCACTTTTGTTTAAAGATTAAAAAAAAAAACCAACAACAAATTCGTTGTTATTCGAAACCACAGATCCACAAAAAGAAAATATACCACTATAAATTATTTTAATAACATACCACAAATCTGCAAATATGGATTCATCTGTATAATTTGTGCAAAGGAAACCGTAGATCTGCAAAAATATTTGAAGATCTGCAAAAATATCTAAATTCAAATCATATAAATGTTACCAATTTAATACGAAAGAACCAAAAGAAATTTTTGATCCCATTATATCAGATATGCACTTTTGTTTAAAGATTTAAAAAAAATCCCAACAACAAATTCGTTGTTATTCGAAACCGCAGATCTATTACCGAAACTGAAAATGTTTGAAGATTTGCAAAAATATACTACTACAAAACAAATAAATATTTGCATAGAAACATATATGAATTATTTATAACAAATACATAAAAAAAAAAATTCATGACAACAAACGATTTTAATCTAAATAAAATAATAGATTGCCATGGCTGAAGATTTTTTCTTATAATATAAGAAAAAAGGAGGGAAGGCTGCGAGAGAGAATAGAGAAAGATTATCATGGTTTGTAGTTAAAATAAAATATGAAAAAAAAAATGGTTATTTATACCCAGGCAAAAAATCCCAAATTGGTAACATTTTAACACAAACCATTAGAAGCTGACAACTCAGCATCCTGACCTACAAAAAGATGACACATGTCAATTCGGAGCAGTGACTGATTGACACATATGTTAGAGTGTCAACAACATCAACAAATAGGGTAAATATTTTGACATGGTTAACTTTCACTATTACTAGGAGATAGAAACAAATTGAAAACAATATACAAACAAACATGGTCCACTATTCCTATTATTTGGGTGTAGAAACAAATTGGAATCAATATAAAAACAACAAAGTTTATTTTCTCAATTATTAGGTGTATATAAATAAATTGCAAACAATATAAAAACAACATGTTTACTTTATCCAATTATTATAGGATTGAAACAAATAAGAAACAAACTAGAAATAATATAAAAATGACATGGTTCATCTTCTTAATTATTATGGTATATAAATAAATTGAAAATAATATAAAAATAGAGAGGATTTCTAAAATAAGTTAGGTATTAAAAAAAAGCTATGTATAAAATAAAAGGAAGTTCTACGTTATTGTGAAAGCACAATTCCTCACCTATTTATAACCATTGGATCAATCTTAGGTATAAATATTGAAAGATGAATGTAAATGCACGAGGGGTGGGAGCATGGTACCGTAAAGACACCGTAATCATTTTCTAAAATAAAACGATAAATACTTATTACAAGATTTAAACTAAGCAATCCGTCTTGGTTCTTTAAACAATTGGTGGTCCTTACTACTGGGCCTTGGTCGAACCTGGACTTGCTGGAGTTGGGCCATTACACCATCACTAGTTCCGAATTAGTTTCTCAAATACATAATATTAGCAAATATAATTTTGGAATCAAACTCTACATAATTAAAGCATGATTTACAGAGACATTAGAGCTTTATTACATTTTAAGTCCCCTTTGTGTGTGTGTGTAGAGAGGGGAAGGTTTTGATGAGAATCTTCCCGTCTAAGAATCTAAGACCCAATTTAAAATATCAAAACATAATTGAGTAATTTTAATGGTCGAGAAAATATCATGTTAGTTGGGCAATAACATATAATATCTTATTAAATTAGTAATATAATAATATGAGTGTGTTTTTACACTTTTGTTAATTTTATAAATAGCATCAAATGCTTGATAGGTAGTACCGCAGTTGAATAAATTTGGCACCAAATGTCTATAAAAACACCATTGGAAGTTTCGTCAATACTTGCTCCCACTTAAAGCAAATATAAATTTTGGAAAAGAAAAAAACCTCAAAATTTTAAAATATCAAACCTTTTCGTTTGTTATTTGTTTTAAATAAAAAACATATCAAATTAATCGTATTCAAAATATCTACGATTAAGATCCATGGTGCATATTTTAAAAGTAAAAAAAGAATCATTGGTACATATTAATCAATATTTTATCCAACCAGTAGTTCTATATATTTTTTATATATATAAACAGTGCTACTTTTATATACCTAATTTATGAACTTATTCATCCTCAATAATGACATTAATTCTGTACATCCTCAACTCATTCCCCATCAACTTCTGTGATTTCACTTAACTTTTCCAATTTTTGGCTTCCTTCCATGGGAAATTCACTAAGGCTATTGTTGTCATTCGCAATATTCGTAGTAATTGGAGATAGCTCCACATTACATTCTTGTTTTGTCCTCCTAGCCCTTCTCACTTGTGTATGCCATTGCTTTAAAACTTGTGCTACTTTTTCGTTTAATATTTCACCCTTGAATTGTGAACCCATCTGTTAAAAAAAATAAAATAAAAAACATGCATCAAATAAACCCTATTGTCTTGCTTTAGAGGTATTTGAAGCTCAATTGACATCCTCTATATTCTTTGTATGCAATAACAATTCATATGATAAAATGGAACATTGAACGAAATAGAGGATGTCAATTGATTTAAGAAATTTTAAAATATTACTATACCTGTGTCACTAGTGCATAATGGGGAAGTGTAATATAACTGCAAATAACTTGGACGACCAATCTGAGAAATGCATGGAAATGTTATAGCTTTAATAGCGGTATATTTTTGAAAAGAACAATTTCCCCCTTTTTTTCTTAAAAATAATTTACTTACGCTGACATCATTCGTATTATTGTCGTGGTGCCCTCGTGATAACAAGAATCAGAACCAAATTCAATCTAGAGAGAGAGATAACTTTTATAAGAACTTTCTACATAAATTCGATCGCGGAATATACTAACTTAGGATTAATTAAAAAGAATACAATTGAATTTAAGAGTAATTAAAGATAAAACCCATCTATCTTTAGAAATTACAAACACCCCATTCTATTTGCTTTTATTCATCATTTTCAATTGTGGGGAGGTATTTGTAATGCTCTAATAGATAGTTGAGTTTTCTATAACTAAGCTAAACTTTGAATTAATTCATTAAAGTATATGTATTTACCATGACCCAAACGAAAAAGGCCACCTCAAAAGCATTCTAACGGCCACCCATTGAAAAACA
>BMAC01000069.1:1909615-1932710 GCA_014905375.1 Phtheirospermum japonicum
AAAATATCATATATGGCATCATGCATGGTAGGGTTCCGATCACCATGGTGTTTTGTCTTTTTGTTCTTATGATGGATGTGTGCACTGTATCTATTATTCCCCCTGAATTCAAAGCTGGTTGAGTAGCGTAAGGACAACTAATTTCTCAATCGGCTGAAGAATTATCCAGAAAGTGGGTTAGTATAAATATCACCAGTTTGATCCGAAGTAGGCACAAATGGAACTCTCACAACTTTATTAATAACCTTTTCTCTTACAAAATGTAGATCAAGCTCAAAATGTTTGACTCTAGAGTGATTAACAAGATTCTAGGCTAAGGAAATAACACTGGTTGTCAAGCTAAATAACGGGGATGTGAGGGGGAGAAACTTTCAATTCTTGAAATAAAGAGAGAGAGAGAGAGAGAGAGCTACATGATTTCACCTATAACACGAGCAAGATTACGGTGTTCAGCCTTTATACTGAACCTGGAAGCAACAGTTTATTTCTTTAAACTCTAGGGGATAAGATTTTTTCCCACGAAAATGCAGTAGCCAGAAATGAATTCCTATCATCCGGATCAGAATCCCAATCAGAATCAGCAAAGCCTTTGAGAGTGACTAATTTAGAAGCAGTAAGCTGTAACGCAAGGTCAATGATGCCTGCAAGGTATCTTAATATTCTTTTCACAGCTTTCCAGTGCTTGTCTAAAGGATTTTGCATAAATCTCCGTCATGGTAATGGTAGCATAGTGAAGACTTCCGATAATGATTCTATATGTATTAACATCCTGAATGAGATGACCATCAATATTGGATAATAGTGGAGTAGATACATAGGGAACAAGTATTCTTTGCTGATTTCATGCCAAATTTGGACAAAGTGTCAATGTATTTCTTTTGTATGAGCATAATCCCATTGGATGTATGTGTGAACTCAATACCAAGAAAATAGTTGAGAGATCCAAGATCCTTTGAAGGAAAGTGTTTATGAGTGATGAGTGATTGTATGTCTGAATCATTACCTGCCAGTGATAACAATGTTATACACATAAGCTAGAAGAAAGGTAGTAAAGTGTGGTGTGTGTCTGTAGAAGATGGAGACAAAAATACCAGTTGAAAGAATAAGTTCAATTGAAAGTTTTTAATTCATCTATCATTGTAAATTCCACGTTATCATCCTTTGAGACAAGAAAGCCAAAGGTTTTCAAAATGTGACCTAACTTGCTAGACTAGGCCTTAGAGGCTTGTTTAACCTCTAAAGTGATTTAGAGAGTTTACAGATAAGACCTATCCCCTTATGTACTTCAAAACCAGTTGGTTGCTCCATGTAAATGTCAGTGTCTAATTCCCTATGCAGAAAAACATTATCCACATCTAGCTGTCTTAAAATCTATCATCTAGACAAGGCTAAAGAAGTTATAACCCTCATACTGACTGGATTAACCACTAGACTAAAGGTTTCTTGATAATAAAATCCAAGAGTCTGAGTGTATCATTTCACTACCATCCTGGCTTGTACTTAGCCAGTGATCCACAACATTTTTATTAGTTTTGAACACCCACTTGTAGCCAACCAAAGACTTGGTGGGAGGTAAGAGCACAAAGACCAAGTGTTATCCTTCAAGAAGGCAACTATCTCAACATGTATAACTTTCTACCATTCAGGGACATAGAGGGCTTCTTTAAAAAAATTTTGTTCCTGCAACACAATTATTTCAGTAACAAAAGTTTTAGGCTGAATAACTCCTTAATTTAATCTGGTGATCATGTGATGCCTTTATGCAGTGGGCTGAGTTGATATATAGTGGAAGGATCAGGTATGTAAGTATTCTCAATAGGTAAATCATTAGTAATATGATTTTCTGCAGAATGTTGATGTGTGTGTGATGCAGATGGAGATGCGGTGTGAGGGAGGAAAGAGGTGATATATGAGTATCAGAAGATTGAGAATGTGTGGTGGAAACAGGGGATGTGAGACTGTGATGTGGGGATTAGAGAGAGTATGCTTATGAGAGTGAGATGGTGACTTAGATTGTGGAGAATGATGGTGGTCTTGAGGAGAGGCTGTAGACAATTGAGACATGGGAATGATTGTAGGAGAGGAAGTGGTTGTAAGGAGGGCATCAGATGGTGGATAAGGAGTGTGATGGTGATCTGGATAAGGTGTTGAGGTCCTTTTATAAGGAACAACATTTTCTGTAAGAGTAACATGTTTGGTAATAACAACCCTTTTGTCAGGTAGCAGAACTTTATAACCTTTGTGTTTAGGACTGTATCTAATAAAGACTTCAGTGACACTTTTGGGCTGGGGTTTGTGTTTGTTATAAGGTTTCATATGGAAAACATAGACGTCCAAAACCTTTGAGGATGTGATGATCTGGAGAGATGTTTGTGAATGTTTCAAGTGGGGTTTTGTAGTTGAGGATCTTAGAAGGGGTTCTGTTAATGAGATAAATTGCACTAGTCACAACGTTATCCTAAATATTTGAGGTATCCCAGAGTAATCAATTAAAGAATTATGAATCCATGTTTTTTTTCTGCTAAGCCCTTTTGGTTTGGTGTGTGAGGACATGACATTCTATGATTTATTCCTTGATCATTAAGAAAAGAGTTTAAGACAATGAATTCACCACCATCATCACTTTGTAAACTTTTGACTTTACTATTGTGTTGTGTGGTAGCAAGTTCAGTGAGATGGATAAATTCTTATTTGGTGTCAGATTTCTATTTCAAAAGATATAACCAAGTGTATCTAAGATTGATCAATGAATCTAACATAATAATCGAAGCTCTTGTGAGACCTAATAGGGCTAGGTCCCCATAGATCAGCATGTATGATATCAAAAGGAACACAACTTTTGTTCTCAAATTAGTGTAAGGTAGCTTATGAAATTTAGATCTAATACATAAATGAAATAAAGACAATTTTATTCATATTAAAGGAAATTCCAAATCTCTCTAAAGTTGTTCTAACAACCTTGAAAGAAGGATGATCTAGCCTAAAGTGCCACAAGTTTAATCCTAATTTATTCTTGAGCTCATCAGAGTTGACATTTGGAGATAGCTTGAGGTTAGGTGGAGTGCTGGACTGATGACATGTGTCAAAGCTGTAGAGTCCATCTTAAGTGTTCCTCTGAAGAGTATATCCCCTGTAGCTAGATCCTTCACAAGACATGAGGAAGGATGAAATTCAAAAAACACTTCATTTTCTTAAGCAAACTGTGAGAGACTAATGAGTTTTTTCGAGATATCTGGAATATGCAGGCGAATAATAAGAAGGAAAGTATGTTTAGGACCATGATTACAGGAGGAATTTACTATAAAATCACCAAAATGAGCAATAGACAAAATTGTTCCTTATGTAGTTTAACTTTTCTCACTTCCTTGGTAGACAGATGATGTGTTGATGTTTACCATATCATAAGTAACATGGTTAGTTGCTCCATTATCTCTATACTAGCTCAAATATTGAAAGTACTCTTGACTACCAACTGAAGAAGTGTCAAGATTCACATTTGGAGAATAACTAACATTGTGTGCTACGATTTGAGGGTTGTTGTTCCTGTTCAAATTTATAAGAATGATGTTCTCGATCATCCTATGATAACACTTTTATGAACTGTGGTTGGTGTAATGGAAGACTTGACATATGGTACCATTGTAAGAACGACATCCTCTGCCTCTGAAAGATCCATTCCTCCCTCCTGATCTTCGTCCATTGTTGTAACTATTATTCTGACTGTAGTTACTATTCTAGTTAAACTAAACTCTGCCTATGGTACTCTGATTACCGGTTCCTCTTCCTCTATTGCTCTGAATCCGTGTCTGAGTGGTTAGGCTGACTGTAAAAACAATACTCTCAGTTCATTCCATGCACTACATCCTATTTTCATAACTTAATGAAATAGCATGTGCTTCTCTAAGAATGCATAGATCAAGTCTGGATGTTAATGAGACAACGACAGGGTTATATTCAGGTCCAAACCCAACAATTATATATAGAACCTGACCAAAATCACTTATGCTTTGGCTAGTAGAGGCAAGAAAGTCACATACAAACTTAACCTTATTCAAATACTCTCTCATCTGCGAATTTCACTTTTTTCAAAGTTTGTAATTACAGCTTATATTTCATAATCTTAGCTCCATTCTGAATACTAAAGGTAACATGCAATGCTTTCTAAATTTGTTTTCAAGTTTCTAACCCAATAGTGGCAATCAAAATGCTTTCACCGAGAGAAGATAAAATATAGGACATTAGCATTTGGTCTTGCCTAATCCAAGAAGAATAAGCTGGATCGAATGAGACTTCATTCACAGTACCTGAAATAAATTTGTCTGGCTATGGTAGAGATCCATCAAGGTAACCCTCCAATCCATATCCCCGTATAGCAGCAAAGATCTATGGCCTCCAAACCAAGAAATTAGTGTTTGAGAGATTGACTGTGAGTTATTAACCTTGTGGTTGAATGATGGTAGTTGTGGGAACAATAATAGCAGGTGGACCTGCTGCTATTGCTGCTGCTGTAAGGGTTTGCTCTTCAGGTGGTCGCCATGGATGTTTAAAGGATAAAACATAAATGTAAGAACGGATCAGAGATAGGTTATCAACCTGCTCTGATACCATAAAGAAATCTCAGGTTCATCACAGTATAAATTGATAAGAATGGATAAACTAGATGAAGGCCTTTTTTTGCGTTTATTTTCTAAATGAATTACGGCTGAGAATATCACAAACAATTTATATAATATAAAGGAACAATCTAGAATTAGGGGTGTCATAATCTAGGAGCTAGATGACCTCAGGTTAGGGATGACATCATCCTGGTACGATGGTGACGTCTGTGCATAAACAGGAGGCTTCAAATCTTTCATGATCGTTGCAGCGGATCATACCAATTTCAGATGGCAAATATCATGCACGTCGTCATGCATGATATGGTTCTAATCACCATGGAGTTTTATCTTTTTTTTTTTATGATGGATGTGTGCACTGTATCTATTACTCGTATACCAAGGTTCTTGATTCACTAATTAACTCCACACTTCCATAACTGAACAATTGAAGATCTCAATTCTTAAATTTTTGTTCAAGGATCATATAAACAGTTTGTTCAAGGATAAGACATTATTTTGTGATCAGGCCATCCCAGTGGTATGAGTCATATATATATATATATATATATATATATATATATATATTATATATATATATATATATATATATGTGTGTGTGTGTGTGTGTGTGTGTGTGTGTGTGTGTGTGTGTGTGTGTGTGTGTGTATATTAGATCCAATGGGTCCAATTATTAAAATGAGTCTGTATGGCAAATCTCAGTCACTCACTAGATTTAGATTCGATGGATATGTAAATTGGATGGAGAATGGTTGACTAATAAACATATGATATTTATTACTGTATACTTGTACTACTAATTGTGCATCATCGGACCATGTAATGTGCATTAACAAACTATGAAATGTGCAATAAAATTGTTGGGAATTGGCTTGGAGAAACATGACATATAATGCAAATATCGTTGTCATTCTAATAATGCATCAGTGTACTTCTAAATGTGCAATAACACGCGTCTGGTGAATTTCTTATTTTTTATTATTTGAGTTTTCGCAATAATTTCAATTATAATTTTTAAATGTACAATTTTGATGGGAAAAATAGTATGAGTATTGTTCCTTATGCCGTAAGGAATAATATGGTGTAGTTTATTATGACAATATTTATTGAGACTTAAAGAGAGATTTAAATAAAGGAGAATTATTAATTGAGGAGAGAGAGAAATATAAATGATTTAATTTATATTAGTTAATAATATTAATGTTCATTTAAATGTTAATTGGTGAATATTTAATAATCTATTTATGCACATTCAGAAAGACAGAGATATATTTGTCATCCAAACTAATTTATATATCCATTGGATCTAATGTATTGAATGGTTGTGGATTTGGCCCTACACACTCATTATAAGAAGTGGACACATTGGATCCACTCTCTCTCTCTCATTATGAGAACCATGTCCTTATATGCGAAACTTGCGAACTAGTGCTATTATTATATATCAGCAGTGCTTTTATTATACAATCACAGTGATTTATTAATATTTCAGTTATATACACGAGTAGTGTTTTTATTACAGAATCCTAATACTTTTAATTAAATAAGAAAATACACAAAAAAATGTGATCCATCCATTTAATTAGATTTAAGGCCTATAATCGACCCTAAGTTCACATATAGGGACATGGTTCTCATTTGAACCTAATCCTATGTGTATATATATATATATATATATATATATATATATATATATATATATATATATATATATATATATATATATAAAACCCCCATGCCATTCATGAAAAAGTGTTTTAGTAATAACAATATATTCTCAAGTTAAGAGTTTTGAGTTTTTTTCAACTATTAGCGGGAATTTATACTTACTATCCATAGCTGAAGTGACGTTTCTGTACACGTTTCATGACGTTTTCGAAATGTAGCCTGTCTTGAGATTCGACGTTTATTTGGATCTGAATTTATAAAATTAACTAGTTTAACACTCGTGTAGTACACAAAATTTATTAAAAATTTTTTTAAAAAATTATAAAGTTTTAATATAAAATAAAAATAAATGAATAAACAACAACAATAACAACAAGGGACAGTTGTCAAATATATCATAAGAAAATATGATTTTGTCAAATATTTCAGATAATTATCTAATTTTTTTTTGTCCAAGCCTAAATATACATTTACAAGGTTCCCTTAATTAATAAAATAATTCTAATATAAATAATATAACAATAAAAATGTAATAACAACCACCACCATCGATTTTTCTGGTGAGACCTTTTTTGTCCAAAAATATTTCTTTTTTATATAACTTTTTTCAAAATTATATAAAAAACCTAACTACAAAGTAAGAATTATTTATACATAAATAAGAAATTCTCTTAATTATCTGAATAATAAGTAAGACATTTTCTTGATTTTTAGTATATAAAGTAAGAAATATTCTTGAATGTTCGAATATTAAGTAATAAATTTCATTATAAGGTAAGAAATTTTCAAAAATTAGTTTTTTTTTCTATCATCAAGTAAGAAATTATATATTTTTGTATTAAGTAAGAAATACATAATAATATTTTGCTATCAAGTATGACTTTTTTTTTGGTTAAAAAAAAATATTGTGTTCAATAAGTAAGAAATAAATACCTATATTTGCACATCTAGTAAGATATTTTCTGCCATTAAGTAAATTTCTTGGACATATAGTAAAGTAAATTCGCCAAATAAAAAAGTTTTGCCGGAAAATTTTGGCCGGCCGAGCCTAGAGAGAGTAAGGGTAGCCACCCTTATTATTATTATTATTAGTACTGTCAAACGGGCCAGGCCGCCCCGGCCCGCTGCGGGCTGCCCCAAAACGGAGCGGGCGCGGGTCAGCCCGTTTTCTCGCGGACCTGGAAAACTACGGGCTGGTCCATTTTTTTTTTGTCTTATTTTTATGTTAAAAATTATAAAAAATAAAATTTTAATTTTAAAAATATTATTATAATATTTAAAGCATTCTAACGGGCTCATAGAAAATAAAAGAATACAAATATACCTTCAAATTTAACCAATATAAATTATAATTATAATAAAATATAAAAAAATTAAAAAAAAAAGGATCAGCCCGTCCCGGCCCACGGTCTTCACGGAGCGGGTCAAAAAAATCCGCGATTAAACGGGCTGCGAGAAGGGCAGTCCAAGCCTGCCCGTTTGCGCGGGCTGACGGGCCAGCCCGCGGGCCAAACCCGTTTTGACAGTGCTAATTATTATTTATTTTCTTTTTTTTTCATAATAAGGGTGTTGTGGTAATTTTTATGCTACAATATTGGATTAATTGACAAAGACTATTTGATATAAAACTGGATATACAACTAATTGACAAATAAAAATCAATATGAAAGACTATATAACAATTTTCCAAATAATAATAATAATCATAATAATAACCAGACTTATATATATATATATATACCATAAATTCAGTTTTATGATTCATCTTGTACTCTAATGAATTTTATATAGTCATCTGTTTCAAAAAGATGGACTTGACGTTTTCACTAAAAGTAAGAAAATGGTGGTTAATATATTATAATTTTCATTTATACCCACGTAATTAATTAATTATCCATTGTATATTTAGATTTATTAAGAATTAGTCTAAATAAATGAATAGTGCGATTTTAACATATTTCAATAGGAGTATCAATGAAGTTTCATGGAACACTATTTTGTAATCAAAGATCCCGCCCGTTTCATACACCATGGATAAAGATCTTTTTCTGAGTAATAACCCAAAATATAAAACTAAAAAGAAAAGAAAATTCAACATAAGACAAATTTGACATATACCGTGGGCATTTTGGTAATCCTGTGATTGCGTTTCTTTTTCCCAAGCTTCCCAGCGCCTCATCTGTAGGAATGATAAATAAATAAATAAATAAATAAATAAAGTTATATCTCACTAATATTTTGATTTTGTCGATCAATATATATAACCTTCAATTCGTTTTATTTTGAAAATTACATTTACATCCTTGATATTATTTTTCTTTACAATTAACACCAAGGTAAATACAAACATCAAATAAATGTAAAAAAAAAAAGGGACATTCATAATCTTATATTACCTTAATCCTTCCTAATGCCACGGTGAGGACACTGTACACAATTTGCGTAGCAGCTAACACGAAAATGAAATGTTGTAGCTGTTCAACTCCTTTCGTTGTTACTAATGAAACCTTTCCCTGTACACTCATAAATCAACTAATTAATTATCAGATGTAATTAATATATATATATATATATATATAATATATATATTGTTTGTCTTTCTTGGGCTCAAAAATAAATTAGGAAATATTTAGTTTCCTAGTTTATGTTTAAAACTTGTTTACCAAAGTTGAACATATCTCTCTTATACACGGCTTATCCCTACAAAAAGAAAAAGACGCAAGTTTTTGAGACGCAAGAAACAAAGCAGCAGGCGACGTAAGACAAGGAAGAACACAAGCAAGATAGCTACTTGGAGCCACTCTCCGAGATCAAAAAGTTCTTCGAAGTTGCGTAACCAACGGAGAATATCTTTTCATCCAGGCGACAAGTATTTAGTATCATGTGTTTGATACTTTAGTTTTCATATATTTGTATTGATCGTGAACAAAGAAAGTAATATAATTTTTGAGTTTGTACACCCAAGTTCACAAGTACTTTTACTTGTGAACTGAATTTAAATTACCGTGTTCTTGAGTTTAAATTTCCGCTGCATATTTTTAGTTAAACTCTGCTTGATGTTGATTTCAGTATTGGTTAATATTGAAAACAATATCATATACTGATACTTATTTTTCAAAACCATGGGTCCTGCAAATTCTACCATATATATATACTTTGGAGCATGCTAAAAGAAATCAAAACCGATGTTGAAGTTGTAGACATATTTGGAGCTGCATGGTTCAGCTGCCTTCTTCCCTCAAGACAAATCTCCCTTGGAGATGGTTTAATTGCAGCTTTTACCGAACTTTTTTGGACTTATCTTCAAATGGCCCATCATTATTCCAGTGCCATAAGCTGTCATGAACCCCGTGCCACCATGGCAGCATCTTATTTGCCACCTCAGTGGGTATACAAATTTTTGGAGATGGATCTTTGAGTTACTGCTAGCAGGAGTGACAAGAATCCCAGAAGCATAAACTCTGCCGCCAAAATAATAATAGTAATAATAATAATAATAATAGACTTGCGACAAAAAGCTTTTTTTTTTTTTTTTGAGAATCACTTTCTTTTTCCAATAGAGTTTGTTTGACCATTGAATTACCTGATTTAATCCTCCCGATGGCATCGTACAACACCGTTTTATGTCGTCTCTTGAGCCACTGCAACAATTAATTGTAAGTATCTATATATATGTAATTTTATTTTACTAAACATCATGCAGAATTAATTTATGAAAAAAAAAGCATGCATAGTTAATTGTATGAGTTGTATAAGTAGATTATGGAACTCACATTCATGAGAAGATGGAGTGAATGCTCAAAAAGAATAGAAATGGAGATAATAAAGAAGCAAACGGTGGCGACGGCCCATGTTGGGGTGTGTTCTAGAGAGCCGGCGGCCATAATTTAAAATAATAATTGCAATTTGAAAAGAAAGAGAGATTTTTTCTTGTTTCTTGATTACTATTGTCACTACTTATTATATGTGCTTATATATTACACATTCTTTGTACTTTTACTTAAATAGGAATTATGTGATTAGAATAAGTATACGAGTCTTCAGTTTCTTACATCATGTGGTACGACGGTTTTTATTTTTTTTTAATTTCCTTTCTATGGATGATTCTATTATAGCAAGACTTATGTGATAGTAGAAAAGCCAAATTCCAAGTCCAATGATGAGCTATTTAGAGCCCTTTGCTGTCACGCGTTATCCCTTGTTCATATGTGTACTATCAAGTCTATCATATATATATATCCTTCAATTTATTTATTTTATCCTTGTCTTTTTATTCGCCGGTCATAGTTTAAAATATTAATGATAAATAGAAAGAAAGAATGAATGAACTTTCTTGATTCTTGATTATTGTTGTCGATAGTTAGGTACTCGACTATTTATTAATGTTAATATACGAATTATAAGCCCTGCATATGATGCAGTACCTCATGCATGACGTTCATTAAAGACATGCAGTCGCAAGCGATGATCAAGCTTAAGGCTTTTGAGGACCCGAATCTAGGTCAAGTCGTGTCTCTCACTTTTTTAAATAAAAGTGAATTGGAATTGAGATCCGTTCATTCACGTCTCGACAGAGATTGTGATTACTTGCTTTAAGTGGAATAATGAAGACGGCTATCTTGTGAGTTTTTTCAGGGTGATACAGGGATGGGGATAATGTTCCTGCTGGGTACTTGTCCCCATTTTATTGTCATTTGACACCTGTATTTATTATTAATTAAATATTTATATATTATAATTTGTATTATTTTTAAATATAATAGACTAAGTGTTTGAGATGATTTTTTTAAGTGGGGACCGAGGTAGGAGTACTTGCCCACCCCTATTGGCATTCTTATATTCAATCATAAACCTTATCATGATATCATCTACTCTCCACCATTTTAGGACTCGGCCAGACGAATATACCCGAAACCCGGTGACCCAAGGTCTAACTCGCTCAGGGCACATATTAGGACTAGTTTACATGTGACCCGACACTAATGTGGACAATTTTGGTTCCTTCATATGCTTTTTTTTTCTTTTTAAACAAAAGTACGTATATAAAAATTATCTGAAAGATAATAAAATATATTTTTTTAATTATTTTATGACTGAAACATTATTTAATTAATTAAAGACATGTGTTTATTAATTAATTGTGACAAATGACTATAATTTTAAGACTTTCAGTGAGTTACCGATATAAATTATGACAAAATACTTTTATGACTAATCTCATGATATGATCACTTTTAATACAATTTAGTTATCTATTCACCAACCTTGATAAAGGACAAGTAGGATCAGCAGGTGCATGGAAATCCAAGCATGCACCTACAACAGCCGATCACTCCACGCTAGGAGACAAATCCAGCTCAGCATGTCCACAACAACACTCCATGCACCAGCAGCAGGTGAACATCCCATGCAACGGATAGAAAAAGGACAGTGCAGCTGTCATGCTTATCAAGAATGGATTAGGGCACACCTGGATGGTTTAGATTACTCTACTATGTAGTATAAGTACATGTAATGGATTTGTGCTGATGTATCTAAGAAAATATAGCCGCATTTTTTAATACAATGCTAAACCTAGCAAAGATGTTCTTGTTCTTTCATATTTTTTGCACTACTTTTCCTTTTATGGCATCAGAGCCATTGATTCTGCTTTTTTCCTTGAAAACATATAAAGTTTTGTCTTTACCTTTTAATCATCTGTCACTATCATGGCAGCTCAACCTTTGACCGAGGAGTTAAAGGATTAGAGCCTGTTGTCCATTTGCAGACTCAACTTGTCAATGTGAAGCTAAATGACAACAACTACCTATTATGGGAACAACAAATCCTGACAGCACTTAGAGGCTACGGTTTGGAGAGCTATATTACAGGAGACCTTATTGCCCCTGAAAGATTTATTGCTGGCCTAAATGGTGAAACACCAAGGCTAAATCCATCATACATCAATTGGATCAAACGGGACCAACTAATTGCCTCTTGGCTCTTATCCTCAATTTCAGAAAACCTTCTTGTCACAACAGTTGGATTGAGAAGTGCTAAGCAAATTTGGGAAACCCTAAAAGGATCTTTTGCTACTCAAAGTTCTGCAAAGGTGATGCAGTTAAAGCTGCAGCTCCAGACACTCAAGAAAGGAAATTTGTCCATCAGAGAGTATTTTAACAAGGTTAAGTCCATATGTGATGATCTCTATTGTTGATGAAGGGATTAAGGAGACAAATCAAGTCCTGCACCTACTGACTGGACCAGAATATGATCCTGTCATTGTGTCCCTCACCACCAGATCCAAGGCTTGCACTCTCATTGAAGCCTATGCAGCCTTGCTTTCCTATGGAAGTAGAATTGAAGGGATTGAAAATAATAACCAGCATGGAGGGACAGAAAACTCTCAATTTTCTGTCAATTTGGCCACTCAAACTTAACGAAATAGAAGGGGTTTTAACAGCTCACTAGAGAGAGGAAGAAATACCTCAGCTAGAGGAAGGAGCTCCTTTTCAAGAGGTGGTGGAAATGGAGCTAGAGGCCGAGGAGGAAGGTTTTGAGGCAATAATAGACCTAAATGTCAGATCTAGTGGTTATAACAACCACACTGCAGATAAGCACCAATGCCTCTCCTTCTGCACATGTTGCTAGTCTAGGACACAATGGTTCGGAAAGCAGCCAGGATAGCTTGTGGTATCCAGATTCAGGGGCCACCAACCACTTAACATATGACTTTGGAAATTTGAGCATGGCCTCAGAGTATCAAGGACATGAAAGGATCTAGACAGCTAATGGAGCAGGTATGAATATTGCTCATGTTGATTCATCTATGGTAAAATCCCCTTCACAAACTAAACCATGCACTTTTCTCTTAAATAATTTGTTGCATACACCTGATATAACCAAGAACCTTATAAGTGTGGCAAAGTTTGCCCAAGATAATCAAGTGTTCTTTGAATTTCACCCTTTTGTGTGTTATGTGAAGGATCTAGCAACAAAGGGAACACTACTCCAAGGGAACTTTAAGGATGGACTTTACTTCTTTTACCTTCAACCTACACAAGCCTCAGTCACCACTCCTCAGCCTGGTTCACACCTGAGTCAACCTTCAGCTCTTTCAGCTAGAATAACAAAGGGTTTAGATTTAGCCACTTGGCATTCTAGGATGGAACATCCCTCTTTTGATGTTGTTAAGAGGACTCTGAGACATTGTAATACCCATTTTCTTGATAATAAAGCTAATTTTTTATGTTCTACATGTCTTGAGGCTAAAGCACATGAACTGCCTTTTCCTAACAGTATAACAAGCTACAAACATCATTTTGATCTTGTGCATAGTGACCTTTGGGGACCATCTCATGTTGTTTTACACTCAGGTTTTAGATACTATGTAAGCTTTGTTGATCACTGCACAAGGTTTACTTGGTTCTGTCTATTAAAACAGAAATCTGACACAAAATCAGCTTTTCTCCATTTCAAAGCTCTTATCCAAAACCAGTTCAACTCTACAATCAAGACCCTCAAAACTGATGGAGGAGGTGAATTTCTTGCCCTAAGACCTATCCTTACACAATGTGGAATCAATCATAGAGTTCCTGTCCATATACCCCACAACAGAATGGCCTGGCTGAGAGAAAGCATAGGAACATAGTGGAAGTAGGGCTATCTCTCATCTCTCAATCCAAAATTACTCTTTTATATTAGGATGAAGCTTTTACAAGTGTTGTTTTTCTCATTAAAAGATTGCCTAATAAGTTCCTGCACTATAAAACACCTCTTGAGAAATTAACTGGTCATAAGCCTGTTTACCAATTCTTGAGAACCTTTGGCTGCCTCTGTTATCCCTTGTTGAGGCCTTATAATACTCACAAGCTTGAACCAAGAAGCCTCCCTTCTGTTTTCCTAGGGTACAGTCCTTACCACAAAGGGTACAAGGTCCTATTACCTTCTAAGAAGATAATAATCACTAGACAGGTAGTCTTTAAGGAGTTCGCATTCCCTTACCAGAAACATATCATCTCATCATCAAAAAATGATCATGTGTTCAATGCTCACGTGGATCCTTTACTCACTGTGCCTTCTATACCTCCTCCACAATCACGGCAACGGCGCCATTTTGTTAAAATACCTAATTAAAAACCGCTAAAAATCAATATAAAACCCTAATTAAAAATACGAGAGAAATACCACAATTACATGCAAAACACTCCTTTAATCACTGTGCCTTGTATACCTCCTCCACAATCACATTCGACCCCTCCTCCCTCACCAACACCTAATTCTTCTACTCAAAACACATCTCCTGCAGCATCCTCCTCACCTATCTCCTTTGCCTCATCCCTTCCAGGAGGAGTTATTACCATATATTTGCCAATTGACAATGTTCATTATCCTAACTCTCCTTTTGCTACTAATGTTCCTCAACAAGTTGCAGGTACTCATAAAATGATTACAAGATCAAAAGCTGAAATTCGTAAACCAAAGGTTTTCCTATCCACAGATTTGGATACTCAAGAACCCCATTCAGCTATTGAGGCATTGTCTATCCCAGTTTGGAAAAAGGCTATGCAGGATGAGTATCAGGCCTTAATTAAGAACAAAACTTAGAGTTTGGTTCCTGTTCCCCCTATCAGGACAATAATAGGTTGAAAATGGGTATATAAGCTCAAAAGAAACACCAGTGGTGCTGTTATTAGACACAAGGCCAGGCTTGTTGCCAAAGGCTACAATCAGGATCCAGGGTGGGACTATACAGAGACCTTTAGCTCAGTGATCAAGCCAGGAACAATCAGAGTCATCCTCTCTCTTGCCTTAACCTTTGGATGGAGTTTTAGACAGATTGATGTTGATAATGCCTTCCTCAATGGAGACATTGATACTTAACTATATATGGAACAACCAGTTGGTTTTGAGCAGATTTCCAATCCCCCTTTGGTCTGTAAGCTACATAAATCATTGTATGGCCTCAAACAAGCCTCTAGGGCCTGGTCTAGCAAGTTTGGTGATGTTCTTCTTCAGTTAGGGTTCCATGTGTCTCAAGCTGATACCTCATTATATATCAAACATTCCAATGCATCTTGCTTATTGGTCATGGCTTATGTTTATGATATTATCATCACAAAGAGTCACAACCTAGCTATTGATCATATTGTATCACAGTTCAGGTCTCATTTCTCAATCAAGGATCTTGGCACCCTCAATTTTTTCCTTGGCATACAGGTTTCTCAAACATCAGATGGTTTGTTCCTCAATCAAAAACAATATGCTGCGGACATCCTAAATAAGGCTGGGATGAAGGGGGCAAAAGGTCTTTCCACTCCCATGGTTTCTCATCCACCACTATCTAAGCACTGTGGTCAACCCATTCAAAATGTTACTCAGTATAGGAGAATAGTTGGAGCTCTCCAATACCTCACCATGACCAGACCTGACATCTGCTATGCTGTGAACAAAGTGAGCTAGTTTATGCAGTCACCTCTTGACTTGCACTGGAAAGTTGTAAAGAGAATCTTAAGGTATATTGTAGGCACCATGGACTTTGGACTGAAATTAACTCCTTGCAAAAGCTTCAGAATCAGATCCTTCTCAGGTGTTGATTGGGCTTCTGATGTGGATGATAGAAGGTCAACCTCTGCGCTCTGTGTGCTCATAGGAGATAACCTCATTTCTTGGAGATCAAAAAAGCAACCAACTGTGTCAAGATCCAGCAAAGAGGCTGAGTACAGGAGCTTGGCTTTAACTACTTGTGAAGTATTGTGGCTACATTCTCTATTCAAGAAGCTCAGAGTACATTTAATCAAGCCAAGCATAGTTTGGGTAGATAATCATGGTGCAATTGCCCTTGCCTCAAATCCTGTTCACCATTCAAGAACAAAATACCTGGAGTTGGATTAGCATTTCATTAGAGAGAAGGTCATGAACAAAATTATATCAGTTAGACATGTCCCGACTATAGATCAAAGAGCTGACATTTCCACCAAGGCCTTGTTTGGGTAATTCTATGCAAGAATGAGAAACAATCTTTCTGTCACTTCAAGGAGATGCATAGAATTGAGGGGGCATGATAAAGGACAAGTAGGATCAGCAGGTGCAGGAAATCCAAGCATGCACCTGCAGAATCCGATCACTCCGCGCTAGGAGACAAATCTAGCTCAGCATGTCCACAACAACACTCCATGCACCAGCAGCATGTGAACATCCCATGCAACAGATAGAAAAAGGACAGTGCAGCTGTCATGCTTATCAAGAATGGATTATGGCACACCTGGATGGTCTAGATTACTCTATTGTGTAGTATAAATACATGTAATGGATTTGTGCTGATGTATCTAAGAAAATATAGCCGATTTTTGAATACAATGCTAAACCTAGCAAAGACGTTCTTGTTCTTTCATATTTTCTGCACTACTTTTTCTTTTAAACCTGACCTGCCCACTGTAGCAAGCAAACAAGATCCATGCACAATATGAAGAAGAACTTTGGTCTGGATGACCAGCTCTGGCAAGCAGGCAAGATGAAGAAGAGCTCGGGTCCAGATAATCAGCTCTGGCAGGAATACAAGATGAAGAAGAGCTCGGGTCTAAATGACTAGCTCTGGCAGGAATACAAGATGACTTTATGTAACACCAAGAAAGTCTTATTTAATAGACAAAAAGTGTTACTATTGATAATAGATAACATTTTGATTGGTGCTACAGTTGCCCATGCTACCTTAAATATTAACAAACACTTTTATGGCCTTTAGTATCACTTTTATCAAGTGTTACATTTAAAACTCCAATTGTAGCACTACTAAATAACATTTTATAAGTGTTAGATATAGTTTTTGGGTAACACTTTTTTTATAAAATGTATCACTTTCTATGTACTAAGCATTTTATAAGTGTTACATATAATTTTTTGGGTAACACTTTCTCTACAAAATGTATCACTCTCTATGTAGTAAGCATTTTATAAGTGTTACATATAATTTTTAGGTAACACTTTTTCTAAAAAATGTATCACTTTCTATGTAGTTATTTTCAACTTATCATTTTATCCATCAATCGTATCACTTTCTATCAATAATGATATGTAATCGTATCACTATCTATATTAAAGATTGTGTAACACTTTGTAAACTACACACGCAATTTATTTATTTTTTGTTTTTGTTTTCAATTATCTCTTTTTCTCTATTACGAACTATTTATTTATAAAATAGTAATGTGAATGTATAAACATCCAATTAATAAAATTAGCTCAAAACTAATTATAAACAAATATATGAATATGATTCTAAAATATTTACAACAAAGAATGAACAAATAGCACAATATCTAAAAGTCAATAAATACATTAAGTTGAATAAACACAACTAGAACTCGTTATCTGGTTTTTCTCCTTTGACATCAATTCTCTTAGTTCTCATAAAGGTCATCATCCTTGCTTGCTTCACCATCTCCGTCTTCATCAACCTGAAACATAAATTTATAGCATCATAGTCATAAATTTACAGCCACAATCATCCTATAATACATAACAACAAAGAATTCACACTAATATAGCATATAAGAATACTTTGAGATATTGATTATCTTCTAAAATACACCAAATATGCTATGAAAAAAATAACCTTTAAAATACACAATTATAAGACTCGGTCCTTCTAATCACCTTCACCACAATAGCATGCTTGATTTGTGATTCCATTCTTAGTCAGGATAAAGGAAAATATTTATTAATAATTCGCATAAAAAGTTGGGGAATTCGCCAATTATGGTTAATCAAGTCATTTCCAATCATGCGATTTGAGACGAGTGTTGATTGCACATAACTTTTTGGAGCCGCTCGACTATTTTTCAGGGACGTTCCCTTACTCCTTTCCTTGTTTGTTTTACTTTTCTTTATATTTATGGCAATCAGTTAGAGGGGAGGATGGTTGAGCGTAATTTATATTATATTCTTAAAAAATGTGCAATTTTTAAAATTCTTACGTGATTGATTACTATTCCCGCGCGATATTGTGTTTGTATGACTTGCCTGTCGAAGTTGACTACGTATGATTTGATGTTCTTGTATTTGAGCGTGCATAAAATTTTCAAATATTATTATTTATATATTGTAAAATGGTACTTGAACGCAATTGATTTCGCAAAACCTTAAAAGCAGCGTCAATTCAAAACTTTTTCATGCAAAAAGCCTGTGAGTAGCCTGAGTGTTTATTATCATTGCATGTGCTTGAATAAGTTTCAGTCTTGATATATCTTTGAAACCGCTGTGTGTAGTTGACTTTGAAAATGACGTTAAGGCACAGAAAAAAAAACCTTATTCCGGCCATATCCATATATTTTAGCCACTATAAATTCCGAATGAGTCAATCATAGCCAAATAATCCATGCCTATAGCCTTGAGTGATTTTATTGAGTCGACCCCTACAACTCATTAAAAGCGTTTTCGTATTTTTATTTGTTATTAGTATTTTGGAGATTTTATTAGGAATTTACGATGTTTATGAATTTTTGTAATTTAAGACCACCATTTGGATAAAAAAAGAAGAAGAAGAAAAAAAAGAACAAGATCCCATAAAAAGAAAAAAGGGACAAGATTAAAAAAAAAAAAGGATGGTGAGTCTAGTTGAATTTGTGTTAGTCATTGCATACGCTAATAAAGGCTTGTGTTTTATTTTTTATTTTATGAAGCCTAATGTTTAGAAAGCAAAAGAGTTGTGAGTTGTAATTAAGAAGCATGTTATAAGCTTCAATTGTGTTTAAGTGGTTTGAGGTACAAGTCGGTTTTAGAGTATCGAGTTTTGGAATAGACCAATTTAAAGGCTACGTTATGAGAGTTAAGTGAGGTTTTTATTTTTGAATGAGGTCAAGAAATTTGCTTCGTGATTAGATTAGGTTGAGTGAGTTATTGATCATGTTAGATCGTGAGTTAGCCACACGACTTATATATTCCATACCCGTCCAAAGAGCCTTACATTACAACCCGTAAAGTCTTTTTCCGATTCTTAGTTCGATAACACACTTAAATTGCGATTGAAAAGAGATTGATTTTCCGTTCTTATTTAATGTGCATGTATTTGTATGATTTGAGTGTATACACGTCCTATGCAGCAATGCTTGAGTGCTTTTGAGTGAACACCCACATATATATTTCCCTTTTGAGAGGATGTATGAATTTGATTTTGGAGTGACAATGTAATAATGGTGGAGTGTTTGAAGCTGCGTGACTTGTATCTATCAAAATCATCTATGTAGCATCGCACAACTCATTGCTTGGACTTGTTTTCATTCTTGTTATACTTTGAAACTATCGTTTGTTCGAGGATGAACAAACCAATTAAGCGTGGTGTAGTTGATTAACACGTATTTATGCTCATTTTTAGTAGTATTTTAATTACTTTTTCTTATTATTTTTGGTATAAGTTGGATAGTTTAAGCTTCAATTCGTATAATTGTGTTTCCAGCCTATTTTACCATGTTTTGATCTAGATTGATGTAAAATAATGCTCTTTCAGCATAAATCTTTATTTATATATTATTGACAAAATGTTTCATATGAGTGAACTTCTAGTCAAACATATAACAATTTATAAGATTGCATATTCAATCTTGGCTGAGCAATTATGTCAATAACTTCTAATTAATTTAAAAGTACCATCCTCGCTATCACTGGGCTCATGAGTATAAATATAGTCGACTAATTTTCTTATTGATTCTATTTGATCCAATTATACAGACATAACTTATTGAGATCTCTTTGTTCTAAAATTATCATCAGGTACCTGAACCTCTTCAAGAATTCATAATTTGTTATGTCTGTTTACTCTACTAGAGTATAACGTTTAGTAAGAAGACCATCAAAAATAATTGCTCCATATAAAGGATAAATATTCGAATCAATCGTTACCATGCTTCAGGCATGCCATCTTAATCCTCTTATATGATTTTATATCATTTTCAAGTTTGAGCCTTTAAACTTGAAAACCATTGATAACCTTATATTCAGTAATCTAAAATGAAAAAATTCGCTACAAACTTCAGGCTTGCTTTAAATTTTGCATGTATTATATTTATGAATTCCATATTTTGGTTACCATGACATATGCATTGAATATTTCTTGTTACCATGACATATGTCCATCCTCCCCCTAATGCTGAGAATAATATTTATTGTATAATGGCTAACAAATTTTGAGAAAATTGTATCATTATTTGATATGTTCTCAATATTCGCTATCCATTTTGACATGTGGTGAGGCGATTACAAATATCGCACTTGTTTAATTTTTGATGGAGGCTTCTGACTGTAAGCCATAGACAGGGGTTTCACATATATTTTCATATTTGACATATCTAATGGAACTAATGAAATATTCATAATTACAAAATTATTCTCATCAAATGATATAACAAATATCATGAGGCATATCAATTTCTTTTGCCTACCATAGTCTACAAAGTATAAATCATCATTGACTTTTGTAAATAAATTTACTAGCAAATGATAAGTGTATTTATCAGATACATACGGTACTTTGCTCTCATAGCCAATAGAGCAAATATTCTCATAAAATTCTGGTTATGAGATAATAACACATGCAATTGTCTAGTAGATCCAAATATCAAGAAGTCAACATGGAGGGTGAATGGGCCCAAAAGATCTCACCCCGTAATATAAAATATGAATATCATTGGACTTAATTCCAATTAAACTAGTTATAATTTAATGGTTAATTTTTTTGAGAACAAGTAGCATTAAAAATTATGAGAATTGGTATTGAATCACCGTTGATTTGGTGATAGAAAGAATCAACTATATAAAGAGTATTACAACCGATATACAAGAAAAGTAGATAAAATACAATAACTACAATTAACTAAATAAGCGTATTAGGCGTGATGTAACTTTTTTTCCTTTTACCCCCACTCAAGCAATGTTGTGGATGCGGAAGAACACGGAGCTTGTAACGTAATAAATCAAATTGAGGACGGGGAAGACTCTTTGTAAAAACGTCGGCGATTTGAATATGGGATGGGACAAATCCAGTGTCTAGATGTCCGGAGGTAACTTTAACGAATAAAATGATGGTCAATGTCGATATGCTTCGCTCTCTTATGGGCCATCGGATTTTGGGAAAGAAAGAGGGCACTTTTGTTGTCGCATAAAAACAAAGGATGGTGTGATGGTAATGCTTTCAACTCACGAAGCAGGTGAGTGAGCCACACCATTTCCTGAGCCGTGTTGGCGAGGGCTCGATACTCAGATTCACAACTCGAACGAGCAACCGTGGGTTGCTTTTTCGCGCTCCAGGAGACCAAGTTCCCACCTAGGTAAATAGAATAACCATAAGTGGAACGACGAGTCTCAATACATTTAACTCAATCAGCATCAGAGTATCCAGTAAGAGAAAAACTAGAACCACGAGTAAAAGTCAATCGAAAATTTATGGTGCCTTGGACATAACAAAGAATGCGTTTGACGGCACCGAAGTGATCAACTGTTGGGGATTGCAAGAAATGACTGACATGATTCACATCGTAAGAGAGATCTGGTCGAGTGATAGTAAGATAATGGAGAGCACAAACTAAAGAGAGATAAAGAGTTGGATCATCGAACTTAGAACCGGTACTGATAAGTGAAGAACCAGCAGCGAGAGGAGTAGACACGGGCTTTGACTCAAGCAAACCAGCACGAGACAGGATATCGCGAGCGTATTTAGCTTGACTGAGAAAGAGACCAGTAGAGGAGTGAGTGACTTCAAGACCAAGAATGTAACTCAAACTGCCCAAATCTTTGACTTTGAATTCCTTGTCGACCCTGTCGACAAAGTGACGTAGAGATCCAACATCGTTACCTGTGACAATTATATCATCCACATACAACAAGAGGTATAACGTAATAATATTACAATAAAAATAGAAGAGAGAGGGATCGGCACGACTACATCGAAAACCCAAAGTGAGAAAGAAATTACTGAAACGGACAAACCAGGCCCGAGGAGCTTGACGAAGACCGTAAAGGGATTTCTTCAAACGACAAGCGTGATCAGGAAAACGTGGGTCTACGAATCCAGGTGGCTGAGCCCTGAAGACCGATTTAGGGAGGACCCCATGTAAAAAAGCATTATTAACATCAAGCTGGTGAAGAGGTCATCGATTACGAACCGCCAAGAAGAGAATGAACCGAACAGTTGCAGCTTTGACGACAGGACTGAAAGTGTGAGAAAAATCAAAACCGGGAATCTGAGAAAAACCTTGAGCAACAAGGCGAGCTTTATAACGCTCAATGATCCCAAACTTTGTGCACCCCGTTTTATAAATTAATTTAGAAGCACTTAGTTTGCTTGCAAGAGTACGAGGTAACTATAGGGTGATGAGTTTGACTCAAGTCGTATCTCTCGAGGAAACAACTGTTCGGTCTTTTCGATGTTTTTCTCTTCAATTCTCAAGCAAATAAATTATACATACAATTTGGGGGGGTTTTGAAGAATTTGAATTGAACATTATGAACTAAGCTATATTAAGGCTAAACCTAATTAAACTAATTATCTTGAACTAGATTATCAACTAAATTAACTAAATTGTTTAAACTAATTAACTAACTGAAAACTAAACTAATGATTAACTAATTTTAAAAACTAAATTAAATTAACTAAACCTAGATTAATAAACTAACTAATTAACTAATTAATAATTAAAAGGTTCTAAGAAATAATTTTAAAAAAGTAAATCAAAGATAAAAGTACCAGACAGCATGCAATAAATGAATTCGATTGACATACGAATTTAAATCAACTAAAAAACTGCTAAAGGTTGCTGCTAAGGGTTGCTACTAAGGGTTGC
>BMAC01000069.1:1945321-1964885 GCA_014905375.1 Phtheirospermum japonicum
GAAATATCACCTAATTGCATCAATTACGATCAAAATGCGGTAAAATAAGCTGGAATTATAAAAATACGGAATTATGCTTAAATCGTCCAACTTATACCAAAACAAATAGAAAAATATAATAAAATACTAATAAAAATAGGGACAAATCTACTCTAATCACTCAACCGAACCATCGGAAAGAAATTTTGTACGGAAAACCCATTTGGAGCCAATAATATTAGCATGTTGCGGTCGAGGAATTAAGTCCCAGGTTTGGTTTAAACGGAGGGCGTCAAGCTCATTGCGCATGGCTGCTAACCAATGTGGGTGATTTAAGGCGGATTTGAAGCCTTTATGTTCATCGGATACAGACAATGCTGATAAAAGAGAACAGACGGCAATATCAGCAATATATCGAGGTTTGTATACACCTGACCAAGAGCGAGTGGACATGGGATGCGAACCCGCTGGTTGATGAAGTATAGGAGCAGACGGCTACTGATGTAATAAAGAAGCAGGCTGCGGTAGATGATGGGCGGTAGGCTGCGGTAGCGACGGAGCAATAGGTGGCTGAAAAAATGGAACGACAGTTGGAGCAGCAGGGTGTTGGAAAACCGGGACGGCAGGCATACTTGAAGAAGGTGTCGAATCAACGGACGGGGAGAGAGTACAAAGCGACGGAGTCGGTACTGGAAGAATCTGTAAAGACGGAGCTGGAGTGGAAACGGTCGGTGGAGAAAAAGAGACAGGTTCCAAAAAATTTGATAATTCAAGAGCAGCAGGAGCATGGAAGACGGGAGATCCGGATAATGGGAACGATGACTCATCAAATTGAGCATGACGTGTCGTGTAAAAATGAGAGGCGAAAGGATCATAACACCTAAACACTTTGTGGGACGAGCTATAACCCAAGAAGATACACGGAAGAATTCGTGGTGCGAGTTTATTAGGCGCATAATTTCAGAGATATGGAAACACGCGACAACCGAATGTTTTGAAGTTTTTGTAGTTCGGAGGTACATGAAATAAAGTTTCAAAGGGAGATTTGTTAATGAGTAAAGGAGTGGGTAGGCGATTGATGATGTAAACAGCGGTGGAGAACGCATCAACCCAAGAATGAGAGGGTGTCATGGCATGGAACATTAAGGAGAGTCCCGTTTCAGTTATGTGTCGGTGTTTACATTCAGCGCGACCATTTTGTTGCGGTGTATATGGACAAGAGACACAATGATGAATCCCATTTTGAGCAAAAAAATCACGAACATTCGTATTGAGAAACTCAGTGCCACCATCACTCTGAAACATCTTAACGGAGCGAGAGAACTGATTGCAAACAAAAACATGAAAACGTACCATTACCGCATAAAATTCATCTTTAGCACGTAAAGGATATAGCCATGTAAAATGAGAAAAATCATCGAGAAATATGACATAATATCGAAAACCATCCTTTGAGCAAACAGGGGCAGGTCCCCATAAGTCACAATGAGTTGAATCCAAGACATTTGAAGCACGTTTATCGTTTAGAAAAAAAGATAAATGTTTACTCTTAGCCATTTGACAAGGAGTGCAAATAGAAGGTTTCGGCAACAAAGAGGTAACATATAACAGCCCTGATTTATTTAATAAAGAAATAACTGAAATAGGGACATGACCCAATCGATTATGCCAAGTCTCAAAAGATGTTTAAGCCGAAGCGGTGCGTAATGAAGTAACAAAAGCCGAACTACCCTGCGTTAAGACGTACAGACCTTAACTACGTGTGCCTCGAGCCAATGGTTGTTTTGTCATTCGGTTCTGAATCACAAATGATTTATCAGTGAAAAGTACATCAATAGGATAGTCAGATGTCAACTTACTAATGGAGAGCAAGTTTTTAGTGAGATGCGGGACGACTAGAACATTAGTAGATTGACATTTTCATGAACACGACAAGATCCAATGTGAGAAATCGGAATAGAAGTGCCATTACAACGATAACAGATTCCTTACCATTGTATGGGTTTAGAGTATCCATAGATGATGAGTGCGGTGTCATGTGTGTGGAAGCGCCAGAGTCGAGATACCAATCTGAGGCCTGAGGTGAAGTAACTGAGCATTGCGTGTCGAATGCCTGCGCAAGGTTTACGGCAGACGGGGACTGAGCATAACGATCAGTGCAACGATCTGCGTAATGACCAGTTTTGCGACAAATTTGACAAGTTAGTGTATAAGGTTTTCTGGCCTTACCACGATAGGAACCGGCCTGACCACGACGACCAGAAGTAGAAGGGAAATGTGAGTCACCCCGATTTGATTGTTTGGGGCGGAAAGAACCAGAGTCAGATTGTTGAGCCATAAAAGCCGACATCGAAGGCGCGACATCCAAAGAGCGAGAAAATTGCTCTCCATCGTATTGGTTAGAGTGTTTTAATTCATAGTTCAATAACAAACCTCATCTGTCCATGAAATGTGTGTCAAGCATGTCAATAAAGAATCAGAAATATTAAAAGGACCAAATGCTTGATTGAAAGAAAATTCAAAATATTAATCATTCATCGTTTACCCTCTCCAAAATACAATGAAATTAGTTAGACATGTTTAACATTCATTTAGGCTTTTCATCGAATATATAATATTCATAAATAAAAATAAGAAATGATAGACCGTAAGATAATTTTGGATCATTTGAACTTCCCGTTCTTCGTACTTCTCCTCCGAACACTCATTTGATCATCTATATCACTTTAGAGTGTTTTTTGTGGTAAATGATGATTTTGCCCCTCCAAGATGTATCTAACCAGCTTTTTGGCCCATTTTTTACAGTCCAAATTTAATCCCAGTATTTAAACCTGATTTTATTACATCTTTTAACATTTCTGCACCATTAGCGATCCGATTATTAACAGCTAACTGGGTCTCTAATGGTCTTTTTGAAAATGGCTCACAGTAGTGACCCAGTTATCGACCTCTAATTAGGTCGTTAATGGTCTTCTTGAAAAAAGCCCATAGTGGCAAGTTAAATATCCACTGTTAATGGTCTTTTGGGCTTCGTTGAGTTTTTTACTTTGTGGGCTTGCTCCAATGTTAGCCCTATGTACTCTTCTCTTCACTTCCTTCAGCCCATTTCATCATTTTTTATACTCTTTAATCTCAATCCATCCAAAATGACTCTAAAATCTTATAAAAGCAGTATAAAACAACCGAACAAGTAATAAAATTCAAATAATAGGAATTAAAGTAAAAGAAGTTAAAAGTGTACAAACATTAATTGAAACCTAATTTAATAAGTCCCAATATATACTAAAAATGCATGTTATCATCCTTCATCAATTGTTTCCGTTGAACAAGCATTTAGAACGGGGTTGGAGGAGAGGTATATATATATATATATATATATATATATATATATATATATATATATATATATATATATATATATATATATATATATATATATGTGTGTGTGTGGTGTGTGTGGTGTGTGTGTGTGTGTGTGTGTGTGTGTGTGTGGTGTTTGGACAGGCGATGATCTCGATTATTGCCTATAAATTTAGAGAATCAAATGATCTCAATTATTGGGTTAAAAAGCCAAAAATGCAAACATCAACCAAGTTTCGATGAATGTGAGGAGAACAACCAATACGTCACCACATTAGGATCCAACAACGGTTAACAAGGGCGCGCCTCCATTGTCCATCTTCGGCACCAAGGTAAATTAAAGGGTACGTATAAGAAATATGTGGGTCTTGATTCTTTTATGAGGATGCGTAGATAATTTCATTCTAATATTAAAATTTAATTTTTCAAAATTTAACTTCTAATATTAAATCTGTAAATTTAAGTCTATTTTTTTCATCCCTAGCCACACACACCCTTCTCCCGAGTTCTATAGTTCCATTTGTAAATTGTCATTCAAATTTTAAGTTATAACTTGTAAGGATGGTGTAAGTTTAACTTGTAAATCGTGAGTTTATTGTATTTTTAAAGTTGTATAATTGTATAATTTGTATTGAGTATTGATGTTAAGTATTTCTTTTATGTTATAAATACTCCTCATTTTATTTTATCATCTCATTAACTCCTTCATTTTTTTCATCACTTACAATTTTCAAACTCAAAATTACATATTAAGAAAAACATAAAAAGAACGGTGAACAATAAGCATTTGGGGCTTCTTTTTTAATCCACGGTTAATAAAAAAAAATGACCGTTACGTAAAAAAATTGTCAACAACCAAAATAAAGGCTTGAAATAACATAAAACAATTGTGACCTAATATGCCAAGTGAGTTTGAAAGATCTCAAAAAAAGATCAGGTGACAAAGCAAAAAAGTTATATGCGTCCCAGTTTTATCGATTTTCTTCTCTTAATTAACTCCATCCCGATAATTATCCTCAACTTATTTCACGTCATCTTCTAGAATATTCCTCTGTGATTTCACTTAAATTTTCCGAATCGATACTTGCTTCAGCTGGAATTTTATTAAGGCTGTTGTTGTCACTTGCCATAATAGTAGTAGTCGAAGATTGCTCAACATTACATTCTTCTTTTTTCCTTCTGTCCCTCCTCACTTGAGTATGCCATTGCTTTAAAACTTGTGCTACTTTTTCATTGAATATTTCTCCTCTAAATTGTGAACCCATCTGTTTAAAAAAAATGCACCAAGTTAATAAGCCCTTGTTTTATTACTTAATTTAGACATAATTTAATCACCATATATGTTAGACAAGATGAATAAAGACAAAGAAAAGTAGTAAGATCACCTTAGCCTTTGCAGACTGAATTTTTTTTGGCTTCTTATGATCACATGACAGGCATGTGCTGCTTTGTACGGATTGATGCAGTTGTCATTTGTGATGTGACAGCTACAGGCATATTCTCTTTTGACTCCTAGTCTAGTTTGTTCTTATTGATGCTATATATATAACATCACGTTCATCATGTAATCAATCAATTCACAACAATAAGAAAAATGTCCTTTATTTTCATATTTATCCATGAACCCTAAATTCTCACATGGTACCAGAGCGGGTTTAACCTAAATCCGTTGCTACACATCAGCCGCCATGGCTGATGATATTGCTACCTCTTTAGCCACCAGAAATAACCATACCTCCTATACCTCACAAATCCAACCAATACAACTGCATAATCAATTGATAACAACCAAACTGACTGATGAGAATTTTCTGATATGAAAACAACAATTTCAAATCACTGTCAAAGGTTATGGATGGAGGGCTTTTTGGATGGATCAATGATAAGTAGAAAAATGGGCATGTTTTGTAGTGTTAAAATCATATATTTGTTTGAGTTTTATTTATTTTCGCCGTTGATTTTTTTTTCTTATCGGCACATTTGATCTATGATACTTTAATATTAGAATTTATGTTTATTTCAGTGATTTTCAGGTATTTTGGACTTGACATGGGCGAGTGTGGGCCTAAGAACAAACTTACATAGATATTGGGCACCGATTTTGACGTAGTGACCTCTGACACTGGGTCCATATTCCACATTGGGTTACCCAGTTCCAGCTCAGATTCGGAAATTACATAGAGTTGGGCCAAGAAAACTGAATCGGACTGGCTCCAAATCCTTTAAAATAGATAGCTGTGTACGGCAGCAGCCCTAGAGAGGGGAACAGACATCAGATAGAGAGAAGAGGCGTGAGAGCGAGAACACGGAGACACAACGTCATACGAGACATGGGAACGTGAAGTTGAGCAGGACAAAACGCAGCACTCAGAGCAGATTGTGAGCAGCAACCGTTGTGGAATTCTTCGATCGCAACATTTGCCAATTCTCTATCCCTTTTTCTTTTCTTTTTATTATAAAACTATGACTTTGATTTTTTTAAAACTAGTTATGTTTGGCTAGTTCTTTTTATTCCGGTTCGAAGTGATGTTTGAAACGTATTTGATGAGATTGTGATTTAAATTCCGTTACGTATTTTTTACTCGACTCTCTTGAATATTTTTTATGTTATAAATTTAGTTGTTTTTATTATATGATTTCTTGATCTTTATTTGGTCAACTAGATTAGGATTTTATATAATTTATGTTAGAATAGGATTCGTAATCCGTAATTGTTGTGAGTCTAATTTCACAAGTAGCGACGATTGAGCCTAGTAGATTGAATAACATAAATGCAAGATCTCTTAGGTTGAGCTTATGAACTTAATAACTTATCTATTCCATCGTTTTAGTTTTAATGCGTCTAGAGTTATGGGTTTAAAGGGCTTGTTTTAAATCACTCATCTAGATATGTTCGATTAAAGAGCTTGTTTTAATTGAATAAAATTAAGAAACGATAGGGGTTAACAGAGCTTGCTGTTGGCTTCGGAATAGGAACTTAAGGGATTAGATGAGAGTTTAGCGTTACATTAAATTACAATTAAATCAAAACGTGGATAAACAGAACTAAGAATCGGAATTCTTCTTAACTTGGAATATTTATTTTTATTATATTTTCTTAGTTTAGTTTATTATATTTTAAAATATATTTTTTCTTTAGTTTAATTATTAGTAGTAGTAGTAGATTAAATCTTTTCAACCAACCCCCCACTATATATTTAATTAATTACGTCAATTAAGTATGAATAATTTTATCGTTCTTTGTGGGATCAACCCTTATTTGCCATTTATACTAAATAGCTGAGGTAAAAAAAGGTTATTTAATTTAGTTTACTTCGACAACACACCAATCAACTCCAGTTCCAACAAAGCTCATCTCTTCTGAAGAAGAAGGACTTCTAAAGGTAAATCATGAATATCTCTATTGGAAAAGACAAGATCAATTTTTGGCTTCATGGCTCCTTTCTTCTCTGTCCGAATGTGTCTTGATTTTTATGGTTGGTTTGAATAACTCTTTTGAAATATGGCAAGCACTTAAATCTTATTTTTCCAGTAAAACAACTTTTAGAAAGATGCAATATAAAGTACAACTTCAGAACCTCAAGAAGAATAATCTTAGCACGAAAGAGTACTTTAATAAGGTGAAAGCCTGTTGTGATGCATTAGCTAGTACTGGAGAAAGGAATTGGATCAGATTATGTATGTTCTTGGAGGTTTAGGGAGTGAGTATGATATTGAAGTCATCACTATTACCTTAAAAGGAGAATCCTTTACCTTAAAAGATGTGAATTCCCTTCTCCTGAGTTATGAGAATAGAGTAGAAAGCAATGCTCAGCATGTCAATGATGAATCTATACCCAATGTTAATCTGTCTTATCAAAGAGTCAAAGGAAATCAGTCAAGCTACAATTCGTCAGGGCAATATGGTAGAGGCAGAGGTAATCAAAGCTTCAGAGGTACAGGAAATTACAGAGGAAGAGGTGGAGAAACACAGGAAATAGAATGTAGTATCAGATTTGTGGTTACAATAATCATTCTGCAGACAAGTGTTATCACAGGTTCAATTTTGAGTTTATCCCAAAGAAATAAGGACACGGACAAAAATCCTTTGATCATACATGCAATGGCTTCAATCAAACCTCTGCAATGTTTAGTGTGACAGATCAAGGCTCAGAAGTAAGCTAGTTTCCTGATTCAGGAGCTACACATCATGTCACTAGTGACCTCTCTAATTTGAATTCAACCTCTGAATATGGTGGATCTAACAAACTGCAAGTAGGAAATGGTGTAGGCCTTGATATAGCTCATGTTGGTAAGTGTCTTGTCACACCTTCGCACAAACATCACAAACCTAATTTATCACACATTTTCAAACTCAACAAATTCCTTCATGTTCTTATAATTACCAAAGATCTGCTTAGTGTGGCATGATTTGATGAGGACAATGATGTTTAGTTTGTGTTTTATCCTTCTTCTTGTGTTGTTAAGGATCAAGTTTCAGAGGAGGTACTGCTAATAGGGAATCTTAGGAATGGTCTATACCAATTCAACCTCACAAAGTCAACCAATGAGCCTGTCATCAAGCCATCAAGCCTTTTGTGTTTCAAGTTTTTCCAATAAAACCAAGATCTCTTCTGTTGCACAGAAAAGGAATCTTGATCAATGTACTACTTTTGTTTCAAAATCTGCTCAAAGCCTTGAGTTATGGCATCAAAGGCTAGGATATCTTTCTTTGGATGTTACCAAAAGAGCCTTGATGATTGTAATATACCTTTTATAAATAAGAATGCCTTTTCTTTTTGTGATAATTGTGCTGAAGCAAAGTCTCATAGATTACCTTTCACTGCAAACAAAAATATGACCACAAAACCTATACCACTTGTTCACACTGACCTGTGGGACCCTTCTCCAGTTACTTTCAGAAATGGGAGCAAATACTATGTCACCTTCATTGATGACTACACTAAATATATTTGGATTTATTTCCTCAAAGTCAAAACAGATACTTACACTGCTTTCCTACATTTCTAAAATCTCACTCAGAACCAATTCAATAAGACCATTAAAGTTGTTCAATGTGATGGAGGTACAGAGTTTAAACCACTTTCAAATTATTTAGTGATAATGGCATTACTCACAAAATTGCTTGTCCGTACACACCTCAGCAAAATAGAACTGCTGAGAGAAAGCACAAACACAGAACAGAAACAGCCCTTAGCATGATGTCACTCTCAAAGGTCCCTAAGTTGTATTGGGATGATTCATTTGTCACTGAAGTGCATCTGATCAATAGAACTCCAAACAAAAATATCAATTACAAAACTCCTTTCAAACTTTTGTACAATAAATCTTTTGACTACACTCACCTCAAGGTTTTTGGGTGCCAAGTTTTTCAATATATCAAACACTATAATAAAGATAAGCTAGATCAAAGGTCATAACCAGGAACCTTTCTCGGATATAGTAACCTTTTCAAAGGATACGAAATCTTTCTTCCTCGGGAAAAATAATCTACACAAGACACACTATCTTCAGAGAAACAGTTTTCCCTTTTAAGCAATCTCTTACTCCACACAATAATGATGAACAATCTATCTCACTTCAAATCCCTTCCACTACATATTCAGCTCCTTTTACCACCTACACTGAACCTTATCCTACACAATAAACACCTGAGAATACATCACATACGTCAAAATCTCCTTCAAATCACCAATCTTATCAATCACCACCCTCCCCCCTTCCTCTCATCATCATGCATCACACAAAAATTCACATGTGACAGACACCAATCAACATATAGCTATTTCAAGTCCTTCATCACCAACTGAGGTGCCTAAAGAACACACATCTCCTGTAGAACTCATCACATGATCATAAGGTCTAAGACAGAAAATTTAAAACCAAAAGTTTATCATATTGATCTTTCACAAAATGAACCTCAAGGTGTAGAGGATGCACTTGGATATGTCAATTGGAAGCATGCAATGATCAAAGAACATCAGGACCTTATCCAGAACAAGACCTGGGAAATTATCCCAACACCAAAGGATAAAAACATTATAGGCTGCAGATGGGTGTATAAACTTAAAAGAAACTCAAATCAGTGCATTTCTAGATATAAAGATAGGCTTGTTGCAAAGGGATACACTCAGGTCCTTGGAATTGATTATACATATGTTTTCAGCCCAGTGGTTAAATCTTCTACTATTAGATTAATGCTTACCATTGCTCTCTCAAAATGATGGTCAATTAGGCAGGTGGACATTGACAATGCCTTCCTTCATGGAGAGCTTGATCCCAATCTTAACATCTACATGAGTCAGCCACAGGGTTTTGAAGTAACAAGGGGAACAGATTATGTTTCAAATTGAACAAGGAAATTTATGGATTGAAACAGGCCTCAAAGGCCTGGTTTGAAAAATTGAGATCAGTTCTTCATGATCTTGCTTTTCAAAGCTCCAAAATGGATTCTTCACTTTTTCTAAGACACTCTTGTACTTCTCTCATCTATGTGCTTGTTTATGTTAATGATATTATAATTACAGGAAGTTCAAACTCAGAGATCACTAAGTTAATCAGTGGACTGAGCTCAAGCTTTTCTTTGAAAGACCTAGGAGAGCTGAGCTACTTTTGGGAATTGAAGTGAATTACACAAAGTCCGGAATGCTGCTCACTTAGTCCAAATATGTTAAGGGATTGCTCACCAAATTCAACATGTCTGAGGCAAATTCTAAACCTACACTAATGGCATCATCTCCTCCACTGTCAAGATTTGATGCTTGTGCCTTTTACAATCCCAAGTTTTACAGACAAGTTATTAGAGGGTTACAATACTTTCCAATTACCAGGCCTGACATATTTTTTTCTGTAAACAAACCGAGACAGTTCATGCAGAATCCACTCATCCCTCATTGGAGGGAAGTAAAAAGATTGCTGAGCTATCTTTCAGGAACAATTGATCGTGATTTATCCTTAACCAAATCATCTCATTTTAATGTTACAGCTTTTTCTGACTCAGATTGGGCCTCAGACATAGATGAAAGAAAGTCAACCTCAGCATATTGTGTGTTCATTGGTGATAACCTGATATCATGGAGTTCCAAAAAAATAACAGACAATGTCTAAGTCCAGCAGTGAGGCAGAGTACAGAAGTCTTAGACATGTAATGACTGAAGTTATGTGGTTACAGTCTCTTCTGAAAGAATTAAGGTTTACTTCAATCAGACCATCTGTTGGGTTGATAATCTTAATGTTGTTTATATGTCGACTTGTCCTGTTGTTCAAGCAAGAAGAAAACATATAGAGATTGATCTACACTTTATTAGAGACAGTGTCTAGTTAAAAAGCATCTTGTGCATCACATTCCTACCTATGATCAAGTTGCGGACACTTTAGCAAAACCCTTGTCAAATCACTTCTTCATTCTGATGGAAAATAAACTCAGAGTTTATCCTCTTTCCTTATTTGAATTGAGGGGGGGGGGGGGGGGGTCTGTTAAACAAGATAAATAAAGACAAAGGAAAGTAGCCAGATCACCTCAGCCTTTGCAGCCTGATTTTTTGGCTTCTTATGATCACATGACAGGCATGTGCTGCCTTGTACGGATTGATGCAACTGTCATTTGTGATGTGACAGCTGCAGGCATATTCTCTTTTGATTCTTATTTAGATTGTTCTTAGTGATGCTATATATATAACATCACGTTCAGCATGTAATCAATCAATTCACAATAATAAGAAAAATGTCATTTGCTTTCATATTTATCTATGAACCCTTAAATTCTCACAATATACCATCTCATATTGAGATCATCTATTCCGTATGATATTTTATCTATCAATTTTAACAGCACCCATACATGTTAATATACCAGCGTGTATAACATAAAACATTAAATATAAAAGTTGATTTTAAGTGAATGTCAAATATTCCAAAGGTACCACGTACCTGTGTGACGAGTGCATAGAGGGGAAGGGTAATGTAACTGCATACAACTTGGACTATCACGCTGTGATATGCATGGAAAAGTTAATTAATGAACTTAATCTCGCCTTATGTAAATTTTGAAAATTAAAAGAGGCTATTAGAAAAATAAAAATTAAAAATTAAAAAAAAAATACTTACGCCAACACAATTCTGATTATTGTCATGGTGCGCTCATGGTAACAAGAATCTGAACCAAATTCTATCTATAGAGAGAAAGAGAGGCAGAGTTTATAAGAACTTTCTTCATAAAATTGGTCTCGGAAAATCGAAATACTAACTTAAGGCTATATATTTTAAATAAATTATATCAATAGATCATAATTGAGCTTTTTTGTAACAAAGCCAATTAATAATCAAGGATAGTTTTTGTAATAACACCCTATTGATCATTGAAGTAAAATGGTACTTACCAAGACCCAAACAAAAAAGGCCATCTCAAAAGCGTTCTATGGCCACCAATTGAAAAACAACAACGTAATTAATTAGAGCCCGGTTAGTATTAGATGAATTGGACACTATATAGATTTAGTTGAAATTAAATTAGCAGTGTGTACCAAAAAAAGAGTGAAATGCATGAGGTCTAATAAAAAACTGGGCTGCCCAAACCAGAAGTTGTTGTCGTTAGGTTCCAATACAGGGGCTCCTATAATCACATTCTTCTGCTTTTTAAGTTGAATGGCCATTTTTGCAACAATCACTTCCAGTTTAGCTCCAACTGTTATGACTATCTGTACATACAAATAATACATTATTAATTTATTCTTTTTCTAATTCTCAAATTATCAATGTCAATTAATAATCTATATTTGTAATTGAAATATCAAGAATTTGCATTATTATCATCGATATATAGTTCTAGGCATTTTGGGCTTTCAGACCAAGAAGTGAATTAATATTTCAAAAAAAAGAAGTAGTTATTTAAGAATATATATGAAAATAAAAAAAAATAATGATATTTTAAATATGTTAACTAAACTACTTTTGTGAAGCTGATAAATATTAAATATTGGACTATATTTATGGGATGAAGTGAGTATTAAATAAATTTATTAGGCTGCTAAGCCAAACAACGGTCATAGCTCAAGTTGACCATATATTTTATTTTATTTTCGCAAAAAGAAGTACATTTTTTAAATATAAATAAAAGTATTCTTTTATTAAGAAAAAAATCTAAGTATTATTTAAAACAATAAAAGTATTACATTATATTAAAAGTAAGAAAGCAAATACTTGTATTAGGCCAGATTAACGGGTCATGATCCGTTATGCCATCTGCTCCGTTACTATAATGTATTAGTTTTTGTAATGTGATGTATTGATTTTTGTACTGTAAATGTATTGATATGAAATTTTGGCCTAACGAATGATCTGCTTAGTTCGGCCTAACATAGTGCTACCCAAATAAGAAATATTCTCAAGTCCGTGAGACGGCATATATATAGTTGCTATGACTACTCACCAACAATGGAACAAACGATATCCAAAAATATGAATGCCAACCTGAGTAATGGGAGATATATTAGTAATGTTATCATGTGAATATTATTAAAGAGCAAAAGTTGCTGAATAATAAGATGAATTATTTTGGAATTTACCATGAATATCCACAAGCATGAAGATAACAACTGTAAACCACATAAAAGGGCTGCATATAATATAGCATAAGATGTTAATTAGCACTAGAACTTATATACCACTTTACTGGAAAAACTCGAATTACAAAATTACCCCTAAAGTTTTGCCCAAATATAAGAGTCTGATTCATTAAAAATGTATATAAAAGAAATGGTATTACAGCATAATATATATTGTATGGGACTAATCTAAATTCATGGGACTAAATATGTTATTAGTTCATCATATGAGAACAAATTTAAATCTCTCGGTTTTAAGTATCTATAATCAAAAATTTAAACCTCTAAATCAATAATTATATATGATATATACAAGAAAAAAAAATAGAAAAGCTGGAACCTGATGCTGACTACGATTTTAAAATCTTCATCCAAGGAATGTTTTACATACTTCTGGAAATTGAAATTATTGAGCTGGCCCACGGACAAATGTGTCTGCAAATTAAATAAAAATAATTCTTCTGTGCTATAAAATTGTATCTTAAAAAAATAATAATAATATAATATAATTATTACCATGATAAAGCTATGTCTCAAGGTGTGGTAATCAGTTTTGGCCACTGAACTGAAGAATTGCCTGAAGAAACATTTCTGGTCCAGCTCAGATAGAGTTAGCAATTAGTAGCAGTTAATATGATGCAACTAGGGATTGTTGGCAAGCACTTGTTGGAAGTGTCACAATTTATAATTGAGAATCAAAAATTTGTAATATTTTACTTAGGAATTTAGAATTTTTTTTTTATGATTTCGATTTTTACAATTTAAATGATTTAGTTTAGTTTAAGACGAATACTCTTAGAAATGTACTAAATGACAACTTTTTACCAAAATTATGTGTCAATTTTTATAAATTAAATGTACAGTGGGATACTCATATATAAACACATATATCTCATCTATATATTAAACGCAAAGATTCCTATTTTAAGTGTCTACTTATGAATTTTTGGGCTGCCGTGTAATTTTCTGGTGTTTCGTATACTTACTTGGCAAATTTTGAAAGTTTGAAAACTTACTAAATATAATAGTTCTAATATATACCTAATTTGTTATATTTCTTTTATTATATTTTACCTAAATTTATCTTTTCTTTTTTTTTATATTTGTCTAAATATTTTGTCTAATTCAATATTTTCTTTTATTCTTCTAATAAATATAAGAATTCAATATAATTAGAAAGAAATCCAAATTGTCTTAATTAAAAGAAAACTACTTATAAAAGAATGTTAATTAAAAAAATAATTATGTATTAATAATCTAAATAAATTGTAATTAGGATAAAAGTTAAAGTATTTTTATTTATAGGATTTAAAATATATAATATAGTTAAATTACGATTTATTTGTAATAATTTAAGTATGTAACTAAATATTATTAACAAATCCAATTTAAATATAAAAATATAAATTTATATAATAATAATTATTTAATATTAATTAGACTCCATTACAACACGACACGAGTTGAGAATATGATATCTTTTGATTTATTTTAAGTATGTAAGAATTATTATAAAATTTAATTTAAATATTATAATATAAAAATATTTAATAATAACTAATTAATAGAAATTAGACACGGGTTGAGCGTGTAACAAGTTTTAAGATTATTAACGAATATAATCTAAACATTAAAATAAAAAATTACTTAACAATAAGAAATCATAGTCAATAAATAGTAACTAGCCATATGTACAAGACACGAGTTGTGAATACGATATCTTTTGATTTTTTCTTATTTTTAGATTTAATAACTCTATCAAAAATATTTTTTATATTAATATTTTGATAAATCTCTTGTAAACACGGTGTGAAACTAGTATAGATATACACATATAGATACACATATAATTATTAAGAAATTATATAATTTTGTAGGACATGGTTCATCCATACCCCCAAGCAAATTATATGAGTCTTCACGAAACATAGTCGTCATATCTAGGGTGGCAAATATGGTTATCGTGTCGTGTTCGTGTCGCACTATCGTATTTTTTTTTATTTTCTATCTTATTTGATCATAAATGTGACAATAAATGTAAATCTAATTTAATTTAGAACTTCGTACTTTTTCGTGTCGTGTTTCGTGTCGTATTGTATTTAATCGTGTCTTTGTCTCTGTAATCGTATTTCTTATCATGTCGCGCTATCAAGTCGTGTCATCTATTGTCATCCCTCATATATAATCGTTTAAACTATTTCAAAGAAAAATTGAAGTATATTTGGTCTTCACTATAAAACTTATATCACTAATAAATAAATAAAAAAGACAAAAAGACATCACAATTCTATTCCTAAAAAAATCTTAATATATAAATCGAGTTTTGTAAAAAAAAGAATTGTATTTCTCAAAGTAGATTGTGATATTTGTAAACACTAATTAAAATGCAAAAAAAAAAAAGTGTTATTAATTAAGAATTTTTCACTGCAGATTTTTTTTTTCTTTCTTTCTTTTTCAACTTACCATCCATAATTGAAGTGTTGTTTCTGTACACGTCTCGTGGCGTCTCCCAAATGTCGTTTGTCTTGAGAATCTTGGTTTGTTTTCTGAATTGTGAAAAGTTAATTCTTGTAATTAGAATGAAATGAGTTTCATATACTACAGTCTAAATTGGAAAAAAAAAAAATCAGAACGCCACAAGATTTATATGAATACCAAATGTACGTGACAAAGTTATAAAACAAGTGTATTGGAACATAAAATTAAATAGATATTAGAATAGAAGATATTGATATCAAGGAATGATTCAAAAGTATTTTATTATCCCATGTAATTTGTAAAGATATTTTTTATTCCTTGATTGTAGGCTCTATTATATGAATTAGTTATGGGGTTCTTAATTGTGTATATTCCCCATCACCGTATTATATATTGTTGATGTATCGGTGAATATTTTTCAACTCAATCAATATAATTCTATTGATTCTATAATTGATTGTCACAACTCATAATTTATGCTTGAAAATTTAAGCATTCTTCAAAAAAAAAAAAAAAAATCTCATGAGAAATTAAAATATATATCAGCACAAGACAAAATTTGACATATACCGTTGGCAATCTGGTAATCTATTGACTTAGTTTCTTTTTCCCAAGCTTCCCAGCGCCTCATCTGTAGGAATGATAAATAAATAAAGTTAATTATATCTCACTAACATTTTGATTTACATCCTTGATATTTATTTTTCTTTACAATTAACACCAAGGTAAATACAAACATCAAATAAATGTATTAAAAAAAAAAAAGGACATTCATAATCTTATATTACCTTAACTCTTCCTAATGCCACTGTGAGGACACTGTACACAATTTGAGTAGCAGCTAACACGAAAATGAAATGTTGCAGCTGTTGAACTCCTTTAACTGTTACTAATGATACCTTTCCCTGTTACACTCAAAATCAACCCATTAACATTGTACTTCTTTTAATTTTCAATTTTATACGACTAGCTGGTAGTTGATTTTAAATTAGTATCAATTTCTCCGATTCGATCAACCAAACAGTTCCTTAGCTTAATTTAAAATAATAATAATAATAATAATAATAATAATAATAATCAGCCAAATTTCATTAATTGTTAATCCTTACTAATTCTACTAACCAATAAATAAAAAAGGGCACACCAAGTAATCAAAAACCAATGTTGAAATTGCAGACATACATACTTTAGAGCTGCAAGGGTCAGTAGTAATATCAGCCAATCTCCTGGGAGATGGTTTAATTGCGCTGTTGTTATTGAATTGTTTCGACATATCTTCAAGTGGCCCATTATTAATCCAGTGCCCATAAGCTGTCACTATCTCCGTGCCACATGGCAACATCTTATTTGCCGCCTCAGTGGGTATACAAATTTTTGAAATGGATCTTTGAGTTACTGCCAGCAGAAGTGACAAGAATCCCAGAAGCATCAACTCTGCCACCCAAAAATAAATATAATATTATAATAATAAGAAAATCAATAATCTGCCGATTCAATTTAGTTACGAAAAATAAATTAAATTAAATTAAAAAAAATCAACATACTTGTTAAATTATTACCTGATTTAAGCTTCCCGATGGCATCATACAAAACCGTTTTATGTTGTCTCTTGAGCCACTGCATTGATTTAATTTGTAAGTGATTTTTTTTTTTTTTTTTGTCTTAACATCATGCAGAATTAATTAAGTTTTATGGATTGAGCTCACATTCATGAGAAGATGGATCGAATGCTCAAGAATAATAGAAATGGATATGATAATGAAGCAAACGGTGGCGACGGCCCATGTTGGGGTGTGTTCTAGAGAGCCGGCCGCCGTTACTCCACCCACCATAATTTTTTAATAATAATAATAATAATAATAATAATTGCAGATTAGAAAAGAAAGAGAGAATTTTCTTGTTTCTTGATTACCATTGCCAATACTTATTATATGTGCTTATATTACACATTTTTTGTGTAAATTGTAATTATGTGATTGGAATAAGTATACGATACGAGTCTTCAGTTTCTTACATCATGTGGTACGACGGTTATTATTTTTTTATTTATTTTTTTAATTTCCTTTCTATGGATGATTCTATTATAGCAAGACTTATGTGATAGTAGAAAAGCCAAATTCCAAGTCCAATGATGAGCTATTTAGAGCCCTTTGCTGTCACGCGTTATCCTTTGTTCATGTCCATGCGTACTATCAAGTCTATCATGTATATCCTTCCATTTATTTATTTTAGCCTTGTTTTTTTCGTTTAATAGATTTCGTTTAATTAATTGTATGTATGTTCAATAAAACTATTTATTTTATTTATATGTGTCATAACAATTCTTATAAAAGTATTGATCATCACCTGTCATTATATTACTATTTTTAGGAGAAATTACCAAATACTTCCTAAGATATAGATGAATTTGTCAAATAATTCAACTTGTAGATTTAAGTCAAATGGTCCCTCCTTTTTGCCAAATAGTCCAAAATTAAAATGTGAAATGTCTAATTTATCCCCCATATTATTACCTATATTTTGCCCTAAAAATTCACTGGTCCCCAAACCCCACCCGCGCTTCTTTTGTTCTTTTATTTTCTTCTTCTTCTTTTCTGCAAAATCGGAAAATCGATTGATTCCAAAATCGGAATTGCAAGATGTTTCTGCAATCTGTCTCCCAAATCAAGTTTCTTCATAGTTTTTTCCATCAATTGCTCCGGTTTTGCAGAGCTCGCTCGTCTTCTTCGTGCTTGCGGGAAGTTTTTGAACGATTGGGCTGTAGCTACGAACGCCGGCGTTGGCAATCAATTCACATGGCTTCTAATTCGAGTAAGAAACTGAGTTTGTGTTTTTAATTGAGCCTCTTTGTGATTCTTTTGGTTGAGTCTCTTCAATTTCTGACTTTTTATTCAAAAATTGGGATTAAGGTTTGTTCAATCCCAATTTCATCCCTGATTTCTTCAATTTCATCCCATGATATTTTGCGTGTGTGTTGTAAATTTGTTGTTGTGCTCTTTAGTATGTAGTTGCCTCTGATTTAGTAAAAAGTTGCTTCTGAAATTTGCTTCCTGCACATTCTTTATGTTTTGGTAAATTTCTGAAAGCCGGCCTGTAGGTTTTTCCTTGGTTAGTTTTCTGGTGGTTCAAGTATTGTTTTTTATTCCGTTTAGTATTGGTTTTACTGCAGTAGAGTATTGGTTTTTGTATAGTGCTTCTGAAGTGTATTTCTTACTTTTGTTTTGTTGAAACTGTAGTTAATGCTGCTATTGGTGGTGGTGGTATATTTGTTTTCTGCTTGTACAATGGCGAGACTTTAGCGTACAAAATGGATATTGGTGATTCATTCGAGAAACTTTTGCACAGAATCCAAAATCAGTGGAAGAAGCTTCATAGAGACGAGTTCACCATGCACTACTCGACTCCTGATTACTCAGACTGTGTTTTGGCGACTGATGATGATTTCAGTACCATGGTGGCGGTGGCTGTGCTCTATAACTTGGATCGGTTGATGATCAATATATCGAAGAAAGATCGTGTTGCCGTTTGTGATCAGTCGTCGTCTTCGTCTTACACCAACAACAGCGCTTTGACGAATGTCGACACTTCGAGTGTTGATCAAGATTTCCTTTCTCTCTATTGTCCTTCGACAGACGGTATCTTGATTAGAGCATTGGTTTCTGGACAGGGTAGTATTGGTTATTGTGTTCAAGAGTACTGGTTTCTTGCAATGTAACAAAACTAATACTTCGTTATTACAAACTTTATAGATACACCATTGCTCATAAATCAATACCTTATCGTGTGTTAACGAATGTAGCAGGGTATCTAGGCTTCTCATGTGAAAAACTAGCACATTGCATTACAAACACTAGCATCTTGGTTAGTGTATTAGTTTCTGGACAGAAGAGTATTGGTTATTGTGTCCGGGAGTATTGATTTCTTGTAATGTAAAAAAACCTAATACTTCTTACGACGTCACCTACCACTTAAGAAAGAAATACAGAGCAGAAAGAAGAGAAAAAGAAAGAAGCAAAGGAGCTAAGCTATTCATGTTAAACACCAACACATGTCATTAGGTTTGAAATACACTCAGTGTTTGAGGGATTTATGATGAATTGATAATTTGCACCATTACTCGTATATCCTTTTTGTGCTTCTTTTGC
>BMAC01000069.1:1976630-1989189 GCA_014905375.1 Phtheirospermum japonicum
TCAATAAATAGTAATATATATTTATAATAAATACTTTCTTACAATATACTTTTTAATAATAGTATATAATTATATTTACTCATTTATAATTAAAGGGATATAAAATAAACATAAAAATATAAATTTATAATAATCTTTTTAATTAAAAATATAAAATTATGTAATTTCTTCTACTTATATATAATAATATTATATATTTATAATATCATTATTCATAAATATAATATATAAATAAAAATACTAATTAATATAAGTTTATTCTAATATTTTATTTATTATTATCTGAATATATTATTATCTTAAATTTATATATATATATAACATAAATATCAATAAATATTATTTAATTATAATAAATTTTAAAATGATATTATATATTTATAATATAATTAATTTTTTGTAGCATGATTAATATAATTATATATATATATATATATAGTATAGTTATTATATATTTATAATAATTATATATCATTATATATATAATATATTTATATATATATATTTATAAGTAATATATATTTATAATATTATTATTCATAAATATAATCTATATTTGTAAATATAATATAATTAATTATAAATATAATTTATAACTTAATTTACATATCTAATATATATTAAAAATATATAAACGCTCACATGTAATTGTCTTTGAAAGACGGTAACACTGCTCTTCTGTTTAAGAGATGTCGTGGGTTTTAATCTCACCCATGCTATATGAGAGATTTAATAATTGATGTGGGCTGGGTTGGGTGGAGGGTTATGGGTTTGGCCGGCGGGCAAGCTGGGCCCAAAAAAGATAATTTATAATATTTTATGGATGCTGATGGGCGAGTGTCGTATGGTGCCCAGACACTTTGCTGATGGCCTATACCTGTCAGCACAAATTTACTGACGCCAAATATACTGACAGGTAGTTCTCGTCAACAAACCTTTTGGTAAATGGGATACTAATGGTTTTGCCCGTCAGCATTCGGCGATTTTTTTTAGTGATAATTAAAATAAGATTTAAACAAAGACTAATAATTTAATTTATTAAATATATATTTCTTGAGTTAATCAATAAGTTACTTGTAAAATATCTTTGTATTTAAATTAATGATAATTACGTTGTTTATTTATACCTTGAAGATAAAGTGTAATTTCAACTAATTTTTATATCATCTTTTCTAAGAAGTTCATGTATGAAACTTTTTCAAAATTAACACATTGGGTCAAAAAAGTTTAATCAAACATCTTTTTACCAAATATTTTATTAAAATTTAACTATACAATCATCTAAATTTAGTGAAACCTTTAATTTCTGGTCAACCGTTTAACCTCTAAACCCTATATTAACTACAGTGGTGATAAAATTACTCATGTTAAAAAAGCTAATCAGCTTACTAATACTGGAGTTACAGCTGTGTGGCCAACTTACTTTTCGGTCTTGTTTGATGTAATCACTGTTTGTACCTAAATTCGTTTTGGTCAATGAATCGGTTGGGGATTTGACCTTAATCCCCATCTCATCCTTGTGATACAAAATAATAAATAAATAATCATCTGACAAGGGCAACATAATTGAAAGATTGAGAACTTTGGCAAAAAGAGAAATTTCACATAATTTAAAATAAAACTGTATTACCAGTATAGAATTCTTCAACAACCAAAACAAAGTCATCAATAATGATGACAAATACTTGTATTAGGCTAGATTAAAGGTCATGACCCATTAGATTATCTGATTCGATACTATAATGTTTTAATTTTTGCACTGTGATGTATTAATTTTTGTACTGTAAAGTATTATTTTTTTATAATCTCTGACCTGTGTTATGATGTTTGGTTTTTGTACTGTAATGTTTTTGTATTATGATGTATTAGTTTTTTATTATAATGTATTTATTTTTGCACTATAATGTATTGATATGAAATTTTGGTCTAACGGATGATCCGTTAGTCCGGCCTAACAAGAGTGTTGCCCAATAAAGATATTTGTATGTTGTCGTCAAGGTTAAAAAAAAAAGGTGAGAGACGTGGTAAGATGGCAATACCAAATCTCAAATCTTGAAAGTGTAGGTGTACTTAACTTATACGTGAAAAACGTTTTCAAATATTTTTATTAATTTATGTATTAAATTATTATTATAAGTAAAATAATATATAAATTTAGCAAATTTGTCTACATATTTCTTTATGTAATTAGTAAAATATAGTCTGGACCTCAATGACAAAGAACAATGGAATTGATCTCTCGTACCTCTGCTCTCTTCCAATGACTTGTCTTCCTCTTCTTCACACCGCAATCCTTGGCTTTTGAATTGGACTTGCGTTTTGGATACAGGAATTGGGCTTCTCCCTTTTTCCTGTCTTGAATTGGACTTTTTCGAAAAGGCGCTTTGCAATATATGTTGGTTCACCCGGTCAAGCATTTGGATAAAAAAGATTCATACTCTTCAGCCCGGGACAATCTCTCAAAATACATTAAGATGTTGTTGACCTCTTTTTTCTAACCCAAGCAATCTAATAAGCACACGCAGTCAAAATCAGATAAATTTCATTTAGCATTTAACCCTTTTTCTTTTTTTGAATTCCCCGGTATCGTCCCACATAGAAAGAAAGAGCGCAGAGAGCGGGGTCTTACTTATTCACGGGACAATAAAATTAAGTATATACAAAATATCGTCTCAGTTCATCCTATTTCATTATATTCGGGGTGTGATAGGGTTCTGAAGCATGAATCGGATATGGACAGTTCCAATAAAATTTCATTCTTGAACCAGTTTTTGATTTATTTCATCTATTCCATAACCGGAACAGGGGAGGAATCAAAGAATGAGTAGATTCGTTCCGACCAATGAAAAATTGCACTGCTTTGGGCCCAGGAAGATAATTGTTTATACAAAATCAGTGTACTATTTACCGTTTTATGTAAGATGGTCATATTTTTCAAATCAAAATTATATTTTTAATGTATAAAATCATACTTTTCAAAACAATTATTCATATTTTGAAAAGTATGAATTTCATAATAGAATATATGGTGTTTCAATATAAAACTATGGTTAGCTTATAAAATCATCTTCATAAGACGCACTTACACTAGTGTTTGTAAAATAACAATCATTTGATCCTTTGGTGGGTTTTCATTATAAATTTTATAATATTTGACTAAATTTAAAAAACAAACAAACCAACCACAAAACAGTCCTGTCATATTGAATCCTCGCTTTCGTCTTGAAATTCCTAGAACATTTATCGTGGATGATGTCATATTATTATCTAAAATTTGAATGTAAATATATTTAAAAATAGAGTAATTGTTATAATTTCTGTTTTACGTGTTGATTTATTTAAAGTTGAATTATGATTGAGAATTTGAATCCTAAATCAAATAGGTACTTAGAATTGGAATATAGATCCAAAAATTTAAATTCCAACTCAAACGGATATAGAAATTCAGAATACGAGTTAAGAATTTTAAATTCTAGCACAAACGTCCCATAGATTTCTCAATTTGTGATCTGCCATAAAAATAGTAGGTGAAGATTGGTCAACACTACGTAGACATTTTTGTCTCTTCTCACTTGAGTATGCCTTTGCCTTCAAATTTGTGCTACTTTTCATTGAATATTTCACCTCTGAATTGTGAACCCATATGTTGGGGAAAAAAATGTTCGGTTGAGCGGATTTGGGGTGGTTATACCTTATTTAATCCAAATTAATTTCTTTTGTAATGTTTATTAAATATTTGTAATTATTTTATGATAGTTGATTAAGTTTAGAAAGAAAATTGAAAAATATATACATATTATAATTTTCTAATTAGTTGATAATTGATTGTATAAAATTTCATTTTTATCATTTTTTGTAATATATATATTCTATATATATATTAACATATTATTTTAATGTTATATAGAAATATTATTTTTAGTTATAATAAAGTTTTTATTTATTAATATGTAATTATTTTGGTATCATTATTTACATTTTTTACTAATTTTTTAAATTATTTGTTAGGAAGTTATTATTTATTATTATTTGATATTTTTTTATTTTTAATTAATATTATTTATCAATTAATGTAAATGCAGGTGGTGGTACACCGTGGTCATGTTCACTATTTATACATCTCTCAATTATATCACTATTAATAAATTATTTAATTTATCAAATAATAATTTAAAATTAGTTATCAGCATAATTACTGCCTACCACCTACTAATCATCAGTTATAGCATTTTAAGTTAATACGATTATATTTTTAATAGTATAAATATATAAAATCGAGAATTATATTAAAATATAACTCTCTAAAAGCTGAACTTAATTTTGAGAACAATTTTTTCAAAAAAAAAAACAAAAAAAAACCAACCATTACATTCAGAGGACTTGTTAAATTACCTGATTTGATCCTCTGATAACATAAAAGACATTATTTTATGTTCTCTCTCGAGCCACAGCGATTACGCACAACATCTTGTAACCCAAGTGGGATGGGCTCTTGATCTTTTAATTTCTTTTAGATTTTTTTTTTCTCTTCCCTCCACCACACTCCTCCTAACTCATTCAAATCTCATTTGAAATTTAGGTTGGGTTAATTTTGAGGGTGTGCAAGTAAAATAATAAATATTAATTTAATATAAAAATAGTAAAATAATGAATTGATATGGTATATAGTTTAAGAAATATGTGACCCATAAATAATAAAATTTGTGAGAACATGTGTAACAATTATTAATGATTACAAGTTATTTTGAAAATTGAATAAACGTGATGAGGGGGAGAAAAAAAAATTAAAAGCGTGAAAAATAGGAGTATTCCCGAAAATTGCATTTTGAGTAGGAAATTTTACTATTAAAGAACAAAATTGAAAATAAAAAATAGTTATTCTTTGATGTGTTTAAATAACTTAACCAAAATGATTCTTTGGGGCACCACGGCTTAGCTCTCAAAATCTCAATTATGTTATGTTAATATATAAGTGTAAATGCACCTCTCTTTTTTTTTTCTTTCTTTTTTTCCTTTTTTTTACATGTTGCAACCGTGTTTTTCTTATATTTTGTCAAAGATTTCATTAAAGCAAGAATTTTGTGACGGTAGAAAAATGACGTATACATGCATCTTCCAAAATTAACACATTTCTAAAGTGCTTATATGGATTAGGACTCATTAGATCCCAAATACTTTATATTCACAATCTTGAAATAAGTATAGAATTGTTTTCATTTTATTTTTCACTTTTTAATGAGAAAAGTAATAATTGAAAACTTATTTGTTTTCTTGTAAAATTTGAGATTAATTCTGGATGAGTAATTTTGAATTATATTTTTAGGCTTATAATAATTTAAAAGTTGTTACTGGTAAAGTTCACTTTTAATATTTTAATTTGAATATATAATATAATATTAATAAAATTGTAAATGATGGATCGTATTAGATAGATAAAATTCAAAAATAATAATATTTTAAATAGATTTTAATGGTAGCGAATGAGTTTTACATCCTAAAGAATGAGATGTGATTGATAAATTTAAAATGTTTCGATGGAAAAATGAAAATTTTGAATATGGTGATTTCTAATGAAAAATTATAAACAAACATGATTTTAATTTTTGAAATACTTAAAATTGAAAAAGTGAGATGTAAACACTTCTATACATGGTCTTGGGCATTCAAAATAATGTAAATAGTAAAAACTTTTATTTGTTGTACAAAATCCTTTATTTTTTTATTGTGATTGTCAAATAATATCTACAAAGTAGATGATGGTGTATTTATGTTTGAAAAGTGGATTTAATTGTAGTATTAAATTATTTAAATGTAATAATGATAATGTGAAGAAATTAATATTTAAATAAGATAATATAATGGGTTATGGGTAAGAATTTATTGACTAAGTACTGGAATCTGAGTCTTAAACCAAGCAGAGATTTATATTAAGATCTCAATCATATCGACTAAGTACTGGACTGAGTCTTAAACCAAGGAGAATTCATGTTTTTCCTTTGTCTTTGATTTTATAAACTATTTTTTCATTCAAACACCTCAAAATTTTTTTTTTTTTTTTAGTTGTCTTTATTGTTTCAAATAAATAAATTAAAAAAAAATTGACGAGTTTAACATGTTAATTTTCACGACGACAAAATTTCGCAATCTTCATTAACGAAATCTTCACGATAACGTAAAGAAATATTGGCAACAAGTACTCTGTTTTTCTTCAATTTTGTCAAAGATCTTGTTAAAGCAAGATTTTTGTGAAAATGAAAAGTTAACCGGATTTCTATATTAGAGTTTTATTTTCAAAAATAATCAATTTTTTTTTTATTTTATCTTCTAAATTATTCTTCTACTAAAACACCTCTTAAAATTTATATTTGTTTTTTACGGTTGCCTAATAATGCTTGATTTCTTCCAAAAAAGTTGACGGGATTTGAACACGTGAGTTTCACGATGACAAAAGTTTCAAAATCTTTTAAACCAAAGTTTTTTCATAACGTGTAAGACCCTCATATTTGAACAATTTTGTAAATCGACACCGTAAATTAGACTTTTCTGATATTAGTATAAAAAAATTTTGGATACTTAAGTCCTACACTAGACATGTTCAACTGTTGCAAACTGGCGGTTCACGGTTCGAGCCGCCGTTTGGTTTGTCAAAAAATGACAAACCGCAACTGAACCGTGAAACCGACCAGTTGTCGGCGGTTTGTGAACCGTCGTTTCGGCCACGGTTTAGTTTGGCCGGTTTGGTCCTTTTTTTTCTTTTCTTTCTTTCTTTCTTTTTTTTTTTTTTTTTGGAACTTTTTGAGTTTTTAACTTTAAAATTCATATTTTTTGGATTTTTTCCCTATGTTTATATTCATTTAGTAAAAAAAAAAAAGTGAGGTTAAGTGAGAAAATAGAATTAATATTTTTAATTAATTCAAAAAAAAATTGAACTCGAACAATTTAAAATAGGGAAAATTCTCAACTACTCCAAAAGAGATAAAAAAAAAACTTCCCTACTAGTCCTACCAAATCTAAAATTCTCTAAAAATCCTAAGCTGCTAAGTGTAGACAATATTACCATGTGATATTGGTACCCGTGTGGCACACTAGTGAAATTGAATAATATTTGATAATCTTTCTCTTTCTTGTCAATTAACCGTAATTGAAGCAAATAGATAAAATTTGGAATTTCTCCCTCTCGAAAAACCTTGCCAACCCAAACTGGAAAAGAGAATTCCAAGCTGATTCTTTTGAACCCTCCGTCCAAATCAAATCCCTTCACCTGCGAGAATTGAAGATGGAAATGGAGAATTCCAAACTGATTTAATTGAAACTCAGGTCCAAATCAAATTCCTTCCTCTGCGGAAATTGATACTAGAAATTCACATTCCAAATTGAAAAATCCGCACGAACCCATTCAATTTAATTGAACAAAATCCACCACATCCTTTGAAGTGCTCGAAATCAAATCCCATACCTTGCGCCTATGGAAGGGATTCGCAAAGTTTTTCTCGGCGAAGCAATAATTACCCAATCTCTTCAAATTGGAGTTGAATAGTTCAGTTATAAATAACCGTGGTCATATGTCGAGGAGGGCGAAGAAGAGTCCACATACCAAGTAAGTTTTATAATTCTTGCTAATCTGCAATTTTTTTGTCCCATTTTTTTTCCAAAGAATAGTTTTGATTTTTTTGCCCAGTCTCTTCAAATTTCTCTGAATCAATAGTAGTTTTATTTTATGCAAGAGTATATTCGAAGTTCAATGGAATAGTTTTGAATTTTTAAAAAATAGGTATCAATTTTGCAAGAGTAGTTCTGTTTCTTTTCACGAGTAGTATCAACTGTACGGGATGGAAAATTCAAAGCTACTTTTGGTGAATAAGCAAGACATTTGGCATGTAGTTTTTATTTGAAAATTGGATGGACTCATTTTGAATTTGTCAAGAGTAGTTTTGATTTTTTGAAGAATAGGTTTCAACTATGCAAGATTAGTTCAATTTTTTGATCACGAGTAGTATGTACTGTACGAGATGGAAAACTCAAAGCTACTTTTGGTGAATAATTAAGGCATTATTCATGTAGTTTTGATTTCAAAATTTAGTGGACTCGTTTTGAGTTAGTCAATAGTAGTTTTGAATTTATTAAGAACATTTTTGATTATGCAAGAGTAGTTCTTTTTTTCTTTTCTTTTTTTTATATTAGGAGAATCAGTAACTGTCTTTGTTTCAAGTTCCAAGTTTGGATAACCTGGAACTATCATTATTCGTAGTTTGCGAAGGATATTTGCTTCAGTATTTGTTTCTTTTTTTTTTTTAATTTTTTTTATTGTGAAATAGAGTATTACTTGCCTGATTAGTTTGAAATAGTTATCGAGTGTTATGTTGCAAATTTAATGCATTTTTCATGTAGTTTACATTTAAAAATGAATTGACTAGTTTTGAATTTTAAAAAGTACTTTTGTATTTTTCAAGGGTATTTTCGAAATTGAATGGAGTAATTTTGAATGGCTAAGGGTAGTTTTGTATTAATTGAGTAGACTTGAACTTTTATAGAGTAGTTTTGAATTTTGAAAAATAGTTTTGAATTTTAACTGAGTGGTTATGAATTTTACGAGTAGTATGCACTGTAGGAAATGGTAAAGTCAAGGCTACTTTTAGAAGAAAAAAAAAGTAATTTCGAACTGAAACAGTAATATTTGCCTGAGTAGTTTGAAATTGTTACTGAGTGTAATGAAGCAAATGTAATGCATTTTTCATGTAGTTTTCATTTTAAAAATGAATGGACTAGTTTTGAATTTAAAATAATAGTTTTGTATTATTCAAGGGTATTTTCGAAGTTGAATGGGCAAGGGTAGTTTTGTATTAATTGAGTAGCCTTGAAGTTTAATGGATAAGTTTTGAATTGTGAAAAATAGTTTTGAATTTTAATCGAGTAGTTCTGAATTTTACAAGTAGTATGCACTGTAGGAAATGGTAAATTCAAGGCTAATTTTAGAAAAAAAAAAAATAATTTGGAACTGAAACATTAATATTTTCCTAAGTAGTTTGAAATTATTAGTGAGTGTAATGAAGCAAATTTAATGCATTTTTTCATGTAGTTTTCATTTTAAAAATGAATGGACTAGTTTTGAATTTAAAATAGTAGTTTTGTATTATTCAAGGGTATTTTTGAAGTTGAATGGACAAGGGTAGTTTTGTATTAATTGAGTAGCCTTTAAGTTTAATAGATAAGTTTTGAATTGTGAAAAATAGTTTTGAATTTTAACCGAGTAGTTCTGAATTTTACAAGTAGTATGCACTGTAGGAAATGGTAAATTCAAGGCTACTTTGGGTAAAAAAAAGTAATTTGGAACTGAAACGGTATTATTGGCCTGAGCAGTTTGAAATTGTTAATGAAGTAGTATTATTTGCCTGTGTAATTTGCAACTGAATTCAGAAAACGGCCTGAGAAATAGAGTATTATTTGCCTGAGTAGTTTAAAATAGTTACTGAGTGTAGTGATGCAAATGTAATGCCTTTTTCATGTAGTAATCCTTTTAATAATGAATGGACTAGTTTTGGATTTTAAATAGTAGTTTTGTATTATTCAAGGGTATTTTCGAAGTTGAAATTCAAAACTATTTTTCACAATTCAAAACTACTCTACTAAACTTCAAGGTACTCAATTAATACAAAACTACCCTTGGCCATTCAAAACTACTCCCTTCAAAAACTTCGAAACTACCCTTGAATAATACAATACTACTATTGTAAAATTCAAAACTTGTCAATTCAATTCTAAAATTCTTCAATGAAATTTAACTATCTTATATCCAGAAAAAAAACTCTCATATTAGCCTTTGGCCATTCAATGGTAGATTTTGTTTCCTTTAGAATTTATGTGAGCAGGTTAATATTGGCATGTGCACTGGTTATATTTTTCCAAATTTTTTACCTATTCAGATATATTTGAAACTGAACGATTGGTTTTTTACTCAGGGTACCCGAGGAAATGTCCACTCCAATAAAAAACACAAAGAAGAAAGTGTAAGAAAACTGAGTACTAACTCCATTAGTATATAATTGCAAACTTAGTATTTCTGTTTGTTATACTGTACATTGGTAGTTTTTTTTTTTCTGATTATTAATTATTGTTCAGTTTGTTTCCAGACACTTATTGAATTACGTGTTACGTGATTTCTTTCCAGACAATCCCGGTGTAGCATGGCAAGCATCGTCAGCATATTTTCTGACTACAATGACAAAATAAAAGGCGAGCAAAGCAATGGCGGCAAAGGGCAGGAAAGACAACAAAAAAGTGATCAGAAGGGGATTTGAATCATGAGCAACTGCAGAGACCTGATATACACAAGCCACTTTGCCAAGTAGTTTACTTGTTAGGCCTTATAAAATAAATTTAATCTCTAAATTATAGTAGAGTTTTATGAAAAAAAATTTGGGTTGTCGCAGCCTCCTCTAGTTAGCATAGAGCTAGTTTTGTTTTGCAGGTGTAATTACACACGCGAAAAATGAAAGGAGCCAATTATCTTTCACAATTATAAATAATAGAAGTATTATATTCTTAAATTTAAATGTATTTATTTGCCATTTTCTATAATGTGATAACACAATAGTTAAACCAAAGCAGAGAGCATCGACAGCGCAAGTGGAACTTGGTGATAGCATGTATCATTTCAAGCAATTGGATCAATATCCATGCTTGTTTATTGAAGCGGATAAATACACCTCCAACGTTTATTTCTTATTTTTAGTAGGAATCAAGCACGTTGTCCTCAAATAGTGTCATTGGTTTTCAAGATGTTTTTTGAGTTTGATGCAGTTGGAGTAAATGGTGGTGCAAATATCGCCATCCTATTAATGTTGACGTATTAAGATGAGTTTGAGTCTCTGTACGTGATTTGTACTTTTTGTTACCTTTTTGTGTCGCATTCGCGTGTGTTTTGCTTGCATTTACGGGTTTTAAGAGTCGTTTTGGCCTATTTTGTTAGTTTTAGGTTTTCATAACTTTTGTGCGGCTTTGAGTAGTTTTTCGTACATTTTTACCCTTTTTCGTATTTTTGGCCGTAGGATGACCAAGCGGGTCCCGCGCACGTTTGGAGGCATCCCACTCGACTCGTATTGGAACGGGCAAAGCAAAAAAACACAGCGTGAATGAGGAGCGACAACTGACAGACGTTTAGAGCGAAACGAGGAAACTGAGCCGGAGCAGCCGAGCCAGTCGATCGACTTGATCGAAGATTTCTTAACACTCTAAGAAATCTTCTCCGCAATAGTATGGAGTCGATTGTAGAGCGGTAAGTTTTCCCGAGTCGTGTCTCTCGAGGATAGATATTATCGGCGGTCGGTGGTTTTAGTTATTCTCTTGTTAAGCTAAATTACACTAATCTACTCCTAAGAAAGTAATAGTCATTGATTTGGGTTTGGGTTTTATGCTAAAGCTTGGATTTAAAAGGAAACTTTAATTAAAAAGGATTTAAATGAAAATAATGAAAATGAGGGTTTAGGGTGTTCGGTTCGTCTCCACGATCAATCGGTTTTTGCCGAGCACTTAATCCACGATTCTGGTTTGTCAATCCTGAATGTCGATCAAGTGTTGGGGTCGTCAATCCCAATTCTCGGGTTTGTCAATCCCGAGTCTCGACAAGCTCCGATTAATGGTTCTAAACGAACTTAAACCCTAAACTCGTAATTACTAAACAAATTGCATCAAATAAAGCTTACAATTAAAAGATTCATGGAGGGAAAATCAAAGCATTTGAGTTTGAGATTGATTAAAAGCATTAAATTGAGAAGTAAGTCAAAATACCAAAGAGGAAAGTCCCATTTGGCTTTTATCTACCTAAAGTTTGCTTGGCTAAAAAGAGTAAAAAGCTTAAAAATGCTACAATGGAGTTTTGCAAATAAGAAGATCCACAAGCTAGAAAATGAAAAGGAGGATTTAAAATGCAATGAACATCTTAAGCTAAAAATTAAACAACCAACACCAAAGCAAAATCAACAACACAAACATAACATAACATAAAAGAGAAAGAAAAACTACCCAATTAGCATTGAACACAAGATCTTCAAGTCTAGCTACAACCTTCAACAAACAAGATCCACAAATGAAGGAGTTGTCACCCTCTCCAACACTTGCTTGAAAAAACTAACTAACTAAAACTAAACTAAAACTAATCTAAAAATTACAAACTAGGGTTCTAAAGACAAGGAATTAAAAAAAAGGGGGCTTGGAGGAAATGGAACAAGTCCAAATTCCACCAAGGAAAGTTGTTGGATAAGGTTGGAGAGCTGGTCTTATTTATACAAAAACGCAGGGGCAAAAACATCAAAATGGACCAGAATCACGAGCATGGACTGCGTCTCAGTCGATCAACTGAGGAGCAGCCGATCGAATAAGGGCCAGTCGATCGACTGCTTCGCCCAAAACTTCCAAACTCACTGGACTCCAGTCGATTTGGGGAGGTCCAGTCGATCGACTAGACGATCAGTCGATCGACTGGCTCGGCTGCTCCGGCTCAGTTTCCTCGTTTCGCTCTAAACGTCCTCCGGTTGTCGCTCCTCATTCACGCTGTGTTTTCTTG
>BMAC01000069.1:1990587-2025143 GCA_014905375.1 Phtheirospermum japonicum
TGCAAAAACAAGTTATATACAAAAAAGTGAAAATCTTTTTTCTTTTTCTTTTTCTTTTTCTTTAAATTGGGTTGCCTCCCAATAAGCGCTAATTTAACGTCTATAGCTCGACGGTGTATACAAAAAATACTATCCGGGATCCAAGAAGAGGTGACAATCGTGCCACGCCTTGGTGTTCTCGAGTAGACACACCGGGTGATAATATCACCAAGGCGGGCACATCGGACAAGCTGGAAGGTCAAACTATCAACAACGCGGGCTTGCTTCGGAGGTCAGAAGAGTGAGTAGTCGACCACCCAAATGTGATCGTCCCAAAATGGGTCGACGTACTCCTTTGTCTCCCCGACCGTCATCTCCTCTCTCTCGACTTTAAAAGTAGTCGTAGTCGGGCATGAGAGAGTAGGATCCAACACATCCCCCACTACCTCTTCCACCTCCACTTGGTCAAGTAGAAATAAAGTATCGGGTGGTGGCAAAAGAGGCTCGATTAACTCCACATCCTCCAAAAATGGCACAACTTCATCATCCTCGCCAAAAGCAAGCGAACTCAACACTCCAAGTGCTATGGAATCCCCAAGGGCGACCCCCCCTCATATTCCTCTACAAATTCTTCACAAAGCACGAGAGGAGTAACGCCGATCTCCGAACCTTTCACCTCACCCTCTATCTCCACCTCCGTGCACACTTCTTTCAAAAGACCGTCAAAAATTGCATTACCAACAACAACGGTGAGATCCACCACATCGAAGATGGGCATCTCGTCAAGACACGGTCTTTTAAGCTCATCCACTTCATTGACAATTTGCTCTACTTGAGTCTCCATGCGAGCAAGACATTCATCCAATTGTCGAATCGCCTCCACGAGCTCGGATGAGAGAGGCTCAAAGTCCGGGAGTTGGGGCATAGACAAATCTGGGATTGACAACCCCGAATCGTGGATTAAGTGCTCGGCAAAAACCGATTAATCGCGGAGACGAACCAAACACCCTAAACCCTCATTTTCATTATTTTCATTAAAGTCTTCTTTTAAATTCAAAACTCAAATCAAACCAATGAATTAATTCTTTCTTAGTTTAGATTAGTGTAATTTAGCTTAACAAGAGAGTGACTAAAAACACCGACCGCCGATTATATCTATTCTCGAGAGACACGACTCGGGAAAACTTACCGCTCTACAATCGACTCCGTACTATTGCGGAGAAGATTTCTTAGAGTGCTAAGAATTCTTCGATCAGTACGCTACATTGAAAAATTGGAAAGGATGTAAAAAATCATTCTGTTGGAATTTAAAAATCCGATTTAACCCTATGCTTTTCTTTACCCAAAATTATAACCTTAACTTGAAAATCACATTTGGGGCTACAGATCTACCAATTAGACTGGTAAGTAATTACATCTACCAAAAGGAAATATGACTACAAAATTCAATGTCTGATGAAGTCTAAAACTTCAGTTGACTGCAGGTTGATTGAGCATCAAGTAGGCTTTGAGTTTGTTTTTTTTAACTAACTAAACATACATGAAATATTACTTGAGTCCAGTTTGCTTGGAATCTTAGAACAAGGGCATCGAAAGAGAATCCGATCTCTGCATCAACTACGAGCGTCTCCTCGGCATAATCACATAGAACAACGATACCTTCGTAGTCGGCCAAATCTACATCAAATACATAACAAATGTTGGGATTATTATAAACTAGATTATAACTTATAACTTGAGAAAATAAAATTAAATAGCAAAAAACTTACAACGAGACGATAGTTGAAACATAAGTACAAACTAATTTTAAAAAATTTGCAACTACACTAAACAAAACACCACTATTCAGAACTACTACAACAAATTGCGGAATAATGTTGTAGTTGAATACTTACAAACTAAATAGTTGAGTAGTTGGGATTCCGTTTTAAAAAACGTGGCATCTACTATATTCTAAACTACTATAGAAATTGGAATCAAAAAATACCTTGAAAATACGAGCGGAATTACATAACACTCTAAAAAAAGGATACTAATCTTAAATAAAGAGGGTGGATGCACTCAAAAAAAACTAGTTCTTATTTGGACTACAGATTAGGACTGTGTTCGACTAATTATAAACTACCTAATAGAGTAGTTTGGAATCTGTTTGTTAGGGTTGTGTTCGACTAATTAAAAACTAAATAAAAGAGTAGTTTGGAATATGTTTGTTAGGGCTATGTTCGACTAATTAAAAACTACCTGATAGAGTAGTTTGGAATCTGTTTGTAAAAAATGAGAACTATATTCCAATTAGAAATACCACTAAAAGACTTTACCATCTAAAAACACACAAATTCAGAGTTAATGTCCAAATAATTACAAACAAAAAAATCGGTGAATATTTTGATAGTTGAAAGCACACACACTATTCACACAGATAAAAAATTCAGAGCTAATGTCCAACTCTGTTTAACAATATCATAAATAATATATTCAAGTTGAATTTTATACTTCTAATCACCATGATATTGCCAACTCTGTTTAGCAGTATCATAAACAATATATCACGTTGGATTTAAAACTTCTAATCACTATGATATAGAACTAAATTGGAATGGAACTCTGAGACACATTTGTTTTCATTTTTATCGAATTTTCATTGCAATATTTTTAGAGTATTTGAGTAATGGGTCTATATTCAGACAAATTGAAAAAAAAATTGAACTAAATTGGATTTTTTCCCATAAATAATACATATTTACAAGCTCTGTTCTTATCTTCTTCTAAGAAGTATTATTATGGAGGAAGTAATAAACTAAACAAACAAAGCATATCCCCAAATTTCAATTCTGATAGGCAGACTTGAAACGAGGATGAAAGTTTGGATAAACATAGGTTAAAGCGGATGGGATATAAATGTCACCTTATAAGGTTAAAGCGGAATTGATAAAAATTTAGTTCTTATTTCACGAAATAGCACTGTAAAAAACTGATATTGGAAAAAAAAACACAAAAATATATGAAAAAAAAGGTTTGGTTGCAACTAAATTGAAGAGGCGAAGAATAAGAAAATTTCGTGATAAAATAATTCGTGAAAAAAAATTATTCTGAAAACTGAAAAGACGAAGAATAAATATTTTCTAAAAAAAAATATTCCAAAGAATAGATGACTTACCATCAGTGTCTATTTGCAAACAACACCAATTAGAATTGTGTGTTATCAACTTTATATGATGGCGGGAATACAAAAATTGTTTGTTATTTTGTAGTTTAAAAAGCATAGTTTATTGGGCAATTGGTATGGGCAATGAAAATTGATTTGTGTGGCGATTAGCATGGGCAGTGAGATTGATTGCGTGAATCATGCTTTATCACCATGCAGATATCTCAATCTGCTTTTCTTTCCATCGGTGCGGGGGTTTTGTCTGTTCAATTTTTTTTGGAGCAAACTTGTCAAAATACTCCTCAGTACGGATTATATGGTATGTATTTGTTCTAGATGGAGATAAAAAGATTCGTTAGATTTTATGGGATTGTGTTCTATGATATATAACTAAATATGAAGTTTCCCTTTAAAATATTAGAAGTTAAAATAAGAAGATTTAATTAGAGGATTTGAAATATTTGAATTTAAAAAATATTTTATTTTTCTATTATTATTAAAGATTTAAAATATATGAGGTTAAGTGAGAAAATAGAACTAACACTTTGAAATTCTGAAATAAACAATTTTCAAATACTCGAGTTTAAATTGTTACTTTAAACAATTGAAATAAGTTATATATTAAATTATAAATTCTCACCTTAAAATCAATGTGCACATAATTTTCTTGCATTTTACTTACTTTGGATAGGGCGAAAGATATAAATTATCACAAATTTATCTAGATCCAAGAATGACTAATATCTCAATCACGATCGAGGGGCTATTACTTATAAGATAAACTTATTGACCACCAATTTAAAATATCTAACGAGTTTCGTGTTAAAAAATGACTTATAACGGATATTTTATAAGTGTAAAAAGAAATAAAAAACTGACAATTTGAACCGCCAGTTCACAATTGTAAAAAGGTTGAAATTAGAATTGAACCGCCTTATTGATGGTTTCAGTTCAAATCGTTGACCGTCAATTCAAACTGACGACTTGACCGGTTTGGCCATTTAACACCTCATTCCTACACTGGATTGAAGAATTTCCCCTCTTTCTATTCCACATTATTTGAAAGATTTCATTATAAGAATTGTGAAATTTTTGCAGTCGTGAAACTCACGGTTTCAACTATGATAATTGTTTTGGAAGGGACTAAACAATGCATGAGGCAACCCATTAAAAAATGTATACCTTTGTAAATCTATACCTACTATTAAAGATGGCCGACCGGTTTTTGGGCAAGCCATTTGGCACAATGTCATTAGTGCTTTTTTTTTCTTTCTTTTTTAATTTTATTTTGTCTTTTCTATTTCCTCTTTTTTATTTTATTTTGATTTATTTTCTTTTTTGATTTTATTTTTAATAACCTACTATTAAAGATGGCCTGCCGGTTTTTGGGCAGGCCATTTGGCACAATGTCATTAGTGCTTTTTTTTTTTTTCTCTTTCTGAATTTTTTTCTTTTTTAATTTTGATTTATTTTCTTTTTTGATTTTTTTTTAATAAATCTTATATAAAAAAGTTATTTTAAAGATCAAATCAATTAATATAATTTTATTTTCTAAATTATAACTATCTTTATATGTTGTACTAATTTATAGTAAAAGTTGTGATTGATTATTGTTTAGCAAAAAAAATAAATTTTAGAAAATCTAATTTATTAGTGTAATTTTATTTTCTCATTAAATTATATTTTAAATTATAGTATTTTTATTCTTAGCATATTAAAAATAATATTATATTTATTTAAAAATGTACTTTTTTTTAATTCTTTCTTTGTAATTTTCTTTATATATCTCTCCACGAACCATTAAATTTCGTCATCACGAGTTTTTTGTTCTAAAAATGAAATTCATRTTTCTTTCTTTTTTGTTTTTCCCTCTCATATTTTAAATACTTATTTGAGATTTTTGTCCTTAGTTGATAGGCATAAAACTTATCATTTAATTTTTGTATTTAAATTTTATTTCTTTGGCGTTTTAATGTTTGGTTCTTTCTACTATATTTTGGGTTTAACTTTTTTTCTAATGTATTTTTTTATTTTTAATTTTTAATATAATTCTCAAGTAAATGAATAAGACTCAAATCTTAAGATGAAATATTATTAATAAATATTTAAATAGGTAAAATAATATTATATTGTATAAAAAATTATTATTTTAGAACACCTAATCTAATAATTTTGAAATGTTTATAATATCAATGAATTAGAGTTCATATTGAGGCAAATTGGCACCCTAATCGTTAACCGTTAGTCAGACAGACCCCTCAAAATTAATTTTTAAAATTTAAAAAAAAAATCTAGGAGACCTACAAAAAATTGCCTAAAACCAAAAAAAATCTTAAAAACAAAACAAAACAACAACTAAACTAAAAACTAAAAAAAAAAACCCTAAAATTCAAAGAAAACACTTAAACCTTTTGGAGTTGCCTAACGAAATGTACCCCATTAGGTTGTGTAACATAAATCTTTTTATTTTATATTATTCATGTATTATTAGTTGATTCAATGTTACAATGCAATCTTTTTTTTATATATAATATAAATAATTAAAACCTAATAACATCTAAATTTTTTGATTATGAGAGAATCAATGATATAGCATGGTTAACATAAATGATTATTAATAAAAATATACAATTTTTTTATATTTTTCACTTTTATCTAATATTTTATAAATTAATTTAAAAATTACTGAATATAAGTTTGTCCCGCAACGAAGTGCGGGTCAATTTCTAGTAAAAATTATTTTAGGATGTAAAGTCAAAAGATCAAGAATACATTTGGGTGCAATTAGAACTTTTCCCCGTTTCTAAAAGTAAATCAAACTTTATCCTTTGCAGTTACGCGTTATGCCATGTTCATGCATGCGTTATCCTTTAATTAATTTATTTATTAAATTTGTTTTGATTTATAGATTACACGTTCCCTTTTAGTTATATTTAAGAATATGATAAGGTTTATAACAATTTTTAATAAACTTACTAATCATCCTCAGTCATATTTTACTATTTCATCTTTTTAATTTCTCAATCATATATTTTACTACTTTTTTTAATGTATATAAACTTCTAAAAATCAAAAGATCTAGAGGTTGAACATTTGTCACTATCCTTATAATAGGTAAATAAATTATTTGAATTACATACTCATAGTTATGTTTTACTATTTATATATATATCATAACTTATTTGAATTACATACTCATCGTTATGTATTACTATTTATATATCACCAGCGTTAATCATAACATTTTCCAATTTCATATTACGATAGTGCATAGGACGTGTTTATTAATCAGAGGTTTAACAAAAAAATAAAAGTTTGACGTATTGTTTGGTCAAATTCTTTATTTAATATATTTGGTAAATAAAATCTTCGATTAACCTTTTCAAGTATAAAATTTTAATTTTGAGAAAATAAAAATATAATTTTTTTTAGAAAAAAGGTTTAAAGAGTTATTTGAAATAACAATTTTGTCCTTTAGTTATCAAAAATATAAAAACTGTTGGGGAATTAATTCTTGGCAATAATTTCTATTTTATTATTTGCCTTTCTTGGGCACAAAAATAAGTTAGGAAACTAAATTTAGGAATATATTGTGTTTCCTAGTTTATATTTAAAACTTTATTAGTTTTCTAAATTATGTTTAGGTTTTGTTTTAGGTATTTACCAAGTGTAGGAATTTATATTTGTCTATTTAAGACAAGGATTCCTAAAGTTTGGGTACGACTTTTTGAGCACGGGATTTTGAGCAAAGAAGGACGACGTAAGACAAAGACGCACGGCAAAGCAAAGAAGAACACGAAGAACTACTTGGAGCCATTGATCGAGATTAACAAGCTCTTCGAAGTTGCGTAACCAACGGAGAAGAACTTGCCATTCCCGGCAACAAGTATTTAGTATCAAGTTTATTGATATTTAGTTTTCATATATTACTTTATATTTTTGTATTGAACGTGAACAAGAAAGTAATATAGTTTTCGGGTTTGTACACCCAAGTTCACAAGTACTTTTACTTGTGAACTGAACTTGTTATATCATGTTCTTATCGTTTTATTCCGCTGCATATTTTATATTTTACTCTGGTCGATGTTGCTAACCAGTGATTTTAAACATTGACTACAACATCGTAAAATTGAGAATTATTTTTAAAACCATAGACATTCAAATTTCACAATTGGCATCTAGAGCGGGTTACTTAACCTCTTAAGTATTGATCCTTATTTTTAGGTGCTATGGACGCTCTAGGCAACCCGAGGCCTCCAATCCTTAATGGTGAGAATTATTCTCTCTGAAAATAAAGAATGAGATGGCATTTGAAAAGCATCGACGAGCGTGTTTGGAAAAATGTCCTCATTGGATGGGAAAAGCCACGTGTCACGGATGGCGAGGGCGATACCATCCTCAAAAAGGAGGAAGACTGGACTGCTGATGAAGCAACTGCTGCAAATTGGAACTCCAAATGCATCAACACCTTGTGTGGCTATGTAGATGCAAGTTACTACCGTATCATCAAGAATTTCGAGTCAGCAAAGGATGCATGGGACGCACTCCAAAGGGTGTGTGAAGGAACTGCAAGCGTGAAGAAATCCAGATTAAGAATGCTCATATCCACCTTCGAGGCTATGAGAATGGATGAGAAAGAGTCAATCATGAACTACTCCGTAAGATTATCGGAAATAACAGAAGAGTGCAGAGAGCTTGGTGAGGCCATAACTAATTCCCGTCTTGTAGGAAAATTGCTAAGATCCATTTCAAAGAAATACAGCATGAAGGTGGTGGCCATAGAAGAATCCAAAGATATTGATAATATCGATTTCAACACCTTAGTTGGAAACCTCAAGCAATATGAGATGGAACACCTTAGCTCTAGCTCGAAAGAGAAGAATGTTGCTTTTTCTTCCGGGTCAATTGCAGTAGATGATGAAGATGACAAGGAGTTTGATTTTAATGGGGTTCTTAAAAAGATGGAGCCGACTGCACTCGAAGAAGATGAACTGGCCTTTGTAACTCAACGCTTCAACAATTTCTTGAAGAAGAAGAACAGTCTTGGAAGCGCAAATGCAAGGAATAGGCCACAGACATCTACTCCAAAGTTTACTGGACGTACTCTTCCCAGATCTCAGTCCACAACTTCAATTCTCAATATGTCCAGTCCTGCAAAATCACTCAGCGAGATCCAATGCCACGAATGCAAAGGTTGGGGACATTACAAGAATGAGTGTCCCAACACTCTTAGAAAGAAGAGCATGGTCGCTACTGATTTCACCAAGGATGTTAATGATTGCGAGTCAACTGATCCTGTTCCAACCTTATTCACCCATGTTGTGTGGGACGACGATGTCCATGTTGGTTTGCTTACAGACAACATCGTGTGCCTGAATACCGAGATCACTGATTATTATGAGGAATACGAGCAGCTGAGTATTGACCACCAGAAATTGTTTGTCAGTTGGGGAAAACAGGTACTAAAGGTCAAAGATCTCGTAAAAGAAGTAGAAAATCTTACCAAAGAAAAGGAGGATCAGCTCGACATTATTGTCCGATTGGAAACGTCTCTCACCAAGAAGGATTCTGAGCTTGAAAAGATGAAGAATGAACTGACCAAAGTTCAAGGAACCATTTCAAATCTGAATTAAGGTAAGGCGAAGTTGGATGAAATCTTGGAGACTAGCTTCCCAGAGTCCTCAAAGCATGGAATAGGTTTCAAACCAAGTCAGCCAACGCATGTTCCAAGTCAAGAACAAAAATCTTCCAAACGTCACAAAAAGAGAAGAAGACAGTACTTGTGCCATTATTGTGGAGAACCAGGGCACATTAGGCCCTTTTGCTGGAAGATCATTGGCGAGAGAAGACACTTTCAGAGAATAAGTGTGGCTGATAAATCCCATGTTGGTAACCGCGCTACCAACATCAATACCAACATCAGGTTCAAACAAGTGTGGGTCAAGAAAAACAGCATCAAGTGTAATATGATCCATACCTCCCTGAAGTCTCATATCCCTGGAGCCTGGTATTTTGATAGTGGATGCTCGAAGCATATGACAGGCTCAGAGGAACTGCTTTCCAACATTGTCAGATTCTGAGGAGAAAAAGTAAAGTATGGAGGAGGCGCAAATGGTCAAATCATTGGCCAAGGGACTCTCCATATTCCTGGCATTGTAACACTGGAAAATGTGCTGCTAGTAGAAGGATTTACTGCAAATTTGATCAGCATAAGTCAACTGTGCGACGGAGGTTTTAGCGTCAAATTCAACCGTGAAAAGTGTGAAGTCTATGAGGAGAATGGACAGTGTATTCTCACTGGAAAAAGGACCTCAGATAACTGCTACCAAATTGATAGTGATGCTTTTTGCAAACTGTCCCAATTGAGTGATGCGGAGCTGTGGCATAAAATTTTGGACATGTCAACTACAAGATGATGGACAGGTTGGCCAAGGAAGAAGCTGTGAGTGGACTGCCTAAGCTCAACACCAAGATCATTCCGGTGTGCGAGGCATGCCAGAAAGGAAAATAGGTCAGGGTGCCACATCCAGTCCAACAAAGTCTCACTACATCATCCTGCTTTGAATTGCTACACATGGGTCTCATGGGACCACTTGAGGTTGAGAGCCTTGGTGGTAAGAGGTATGTTTTCGTTATTGTTGATGAGTTTTCTAGATTTACGTGGGTAGAATTCTTAAAAGAGAAATCTGAAACTTTTGAGGCTTTCAAGAAACTTGCAAAGAAGCTGTGTGTAAGGTTTAATGTGAAAATTGGTAGGATTAGAAATGATCACGGAAAAGAATTTGAAAACGCTTCTTTTTCAAAGTACTGCACTTCTGAGGGTATTAGTCATGAATTTTCTTCTCCAATTACCCCTCAACAAAATGGTATTGCTGAATGAAAGAATAGAACTCTAGCAGAGATGATTAGAACTATGCTCATTTCTAATGGCATATCAAAACGGTTTTGGGCTGAAGCAATGAACACTGCATGTCATATCATAAATAGGGCTTATTTTAGACCAGGTTCATATGCTACTCCCTACGAATTATTGATTGGTAAGAAACCAAACTTGAGTTATTTTCATGTATTTGGATGTATTTACCATGTGCTTAACGATAGAAATCATCTAGCTAAACTTGACTCAAAGAGTGATAAGTGCATTTTCATGGGTTATTCTCAAAATAGTCATGCATATAGGTTGTTTAATCTTAGAACTCGAAGCATGTTTGAGTCAGTAAATATCAAGTTCGATGATCTAACGAGTGGAGTCAAGCCTACCGAGGATAATGATCTGGTCTATGATCAAAACCCTCAAGAAATTGTCACTCCTCCTTCAGTTGAAAGTCCAGGTATTGAGAACAAAGATGCAGGTGCTGAACTCAAAGATTTGAGTGATATTGATAACAATGTTGATACTGGGATACCAACATCAGTACTAACATCGAGCCAAGTCGCAGATTCTGATTCAGATTCAGAAGAAGAAGATCCAGCTGATCCCATTGATCTTCATCAGAGGGATATTCCATCCATAATCCAGAAAAACCACCCAGTGGGCCAAATTATCGGTGATTTAGATGAAAGGAGTACAAGACGGAGACAGATTAATTTCAAGGAGATGGTCAGGTACGTATGTCTGTCTACTAATTGTTCTAAGATTCGTGAGTCTTTGTATCTTTCTAAAATAGAGCCCAAGCGAGTGGAGGATGCACTCAAGGATGAATTCTGGATTCGGGCAATGCAAGAGGAGTTGGACCAGTTCACCAAAAATGATGTTTGAGATTTGGTGCCACGACCAGAAAATTCCCATGTGACGGGAACAAAGTGGATATTCAAGAACAAGACTGATGAGGCTGGCAACATTGTGAGGAACAAAGCACGACTTGTTGCACAAGGGTATACGCAAATTGAAGGAATCAATTTTGATGAAACTCTTGCCCCTGTTGCCCGCATTGAGTCGGTAAGGCTTTTGCTTTCAGTTGCTTGTGTATGAAGGTTTTATTGCATCAAATGGACATTAAGAGTGCTTTTTTAAATGGAGTCTTGAGTGAAGAAGTGTATGTTGAGCAGCCTAAAGGATTTGTGGATCCTCAAAAACCAAATTTTGTTTTAAAACTGAAAAAGGCTCTTTATGGTTTAAAACAAGCTCCAAGAGCTTGGTATGAAAGGCTAACTCAACATTTGCTTTATTTGAACTTTAGACGAGGGGAAGTTGATAAAATTTTATTCCTTCTTAAATCCAAAAAGCACATCTTAATCGTCCAAGTTTATGTGGATGATATTATTTTTGGATCCACTAACGAGCAGATGGTCAAGGAGTTTGTTACTCGAATGTCCGATACATTCGAGATGAGCATGGAAGGTAACCTCTCATAATTTCTTGGTTTACAAATCAAACAGCTTGATAACGTTATTTTCCTTTCCCAGACTAAATATGCAAAGAACTTAGTCAAAAAGTTTGGGTTAGAGGGTGAAACTGTCAAGAAAACGCCACTGGGCAAAACTGTGAAGCTGTCTAGAGACTATGTTGGTAAGGGTGTTGATAACACCATGTATAGAAGTATGATAGGGAGTTTATTGTATTTGACAGCAAGTAGACCAGATATTATGTATAGTGTGTGCTTATGTGCTAGATATCAGTCTAATCCAAAAGAGTCTCACTTGAAAGCTGTTAAAAGAATTATTAGATACATTGCTGGTACAACTGAACTAGGTGTGTGGTACACAAAAGATACTGGTACTGAACTTATAGGGTACACTGATTCGGATTGGGCTGGAGATGTAGTAGATAGGAAAAGTACTACTAGGGGATTTTTTTTCTGGGTAATAATCTAATTTCTTGGTACAACAAAAAGCAAAATTGTATTTCTCTTTGCAGCTGAAGCCGAGTACATTGCAGCTGGAAGTGCYTGCACACAATTACTGTGGATGAACCAGATGATAGAGGGCTACGGTCTGCACAGTAGTATCTTGACGGTATTGTGTGATAATTCCAGTGCCATTGACATCTCCAAAAATCCAGTCCAGCATTCTCGAATTAAACACATTGATATAAGGTACCACTTTATTCGAGACTTAGTTGAGAGGAAGATTATTAGAACATATTGGAACTGATAATCAGCTAGCTGACATCTACACGAAGGCATTAGATTTCGAGACCTTCTCTCGTTTGAGAAGAGATCTCGGTATGTGCATTGTCTAACTAATGTTGGTTTGTGATGTTGAGACACCCCTTATCAACATCAGTCACAACATCTGTATAAATTTGCATGCATTTTTACCTTTCTTTTCATACATGATTCTAATGCATTGAGGTTGATTGAAAGTGCGATAAGGTCCGGTGTTGCAATGAAAGTGATGACAAAAAGGACCAACCTCTTCAAAATTAGGTGATTGTGGGACTTGCCCGCAAAAACTGGTTTTCTCCCAGGTCCAAAAACAAGAGGTGTTTAACAGCAATTGCTGAAGATTAAAAGATTTAAATCCCGTCAAGGATGAAGAAAATCTGGACTCAAAATGCTCCAATCTTTAAAATTCACATTCTTGAGAGATCTTGACGTTGTCATTAACTTGGGTTAAGGGGTAAGTTTACATTGACTTCACCTAAGGGCAATGTTAGTTCATAATGTTGTTAGTAATAAAAAGCAACATTGGATCAAGTTACTGAAATCTGAATATGTTTTTGTATAATCTTTTAAGTCATGAGTTTTAGGCATCCCGTAGGACATTCATACTTTGTGAAGATGCCATCTTGCTGTGCGTTTTGTTTCTTGTGTTTTTGTCTTACTTGAAATCTCTTAATTTTGTTTTGAATTGAGCTAACTAAGTGTTTCAGTGGAGTTAAAATCGGACGGCTGGACAGGTAATTACAAGGTGGATTTGGTGAGTGAAAATTTATATTGCACAAGATTGATACTGTTGGGCTGATGGTTCATAAAATTCTAGTTTTGTATTTTCGGCCGATTTTGTAGAATTAAGTTGTGCAATTTTCTTTTTCATTTTTAAAAGGATAAATCATGGGAAGAGATAATGGGATGGTAATGTGATCACGTAGCCTTATCATAAGGAGAGTGGCGCTTTTTTAAAAAGGAAATAAAAAATCATGTTTTGACCCCAAAATCAGCCTGTGAATAATTTTAGGGATTTTTTTTCCTTTTATTTTTACTTTCTCTCTCCTTATGCAATGGTCACTTTTTGGGCATAAAACCCTGAAACCTTTTTTACCGTTTGATCACAATTCCAAAGCCTTCTGCAAATTGAACTCTCTACACTCCTAATCTCTCTCCAAATATTTCGATATTCTTGTGTGCTTTTGTGAAATTACAGGATGACAAGCTCGCCGCCACCATCCTCGTCTGCTCCAAAATTGCCAGAAGAAGTTCGTCACTCCGGCGAACAGGTTCCGTTGCCTTATCCACGAGTTGGTGGTCTTGATATTCGCGAGGAGATCGGTAGTGGGTCTTCGTCAATACCACCACCGCTATCAACATCGCCACCACCTTCGCCAGCGCATGAGTCTCTCACTGCTGTTCCAGTTCTGTCACCGGTTGATGCCACGCCGAAGGCGCAAGTGTTCCCAGGACAGCCCGAGAACGAAATTGACGTTGATAATCCCCCCGATTTGGCGTTTGTGGCTGAAACTTTTGGCCGTGTGGGGAACCCTACTCTGAAGAGGTCTAGGCGCTTGCGCAACATTCCGCCCGGTATTGTGCCGCCCGCGGTCCCGAAAACCAAGGCAAGGCCGTGCCGCAACGTGCCTATCGAACATATGAAACTCAAGGAGGATGTCACCGTGATGTACGACCCTGATGATGAAGACTTTGCTCCTGCTGCTCCGGTTGAGGAGTCGGTGCCGCCGCCTTCTTCTACCCCGAGTTTGTCGGAAAAGAAATTTACTCGCCGGAAACAGCTTGTGCGGAAGGCTGACAGGAGACCTAACTAGCCAAAAGTCAAGGTCTCTCCTAAGTCCTCTGCAACTACGTACTTCTCCCCTCCCTACACTGTGTTGGATTTTATCACAGGCGAAATCACCAATTTCGCCAAACCGCCTGCCGATGCTCCACCTTCGTCTCTTGTTCTTGATGCTCCACCTGAGTTTGATACAGGTCTGTTTTAGCATTCCCTTGATTCCTCGTCTAATGTGCCACTGAGAGATATCCTTACTGCTTGCAAAAAGGATAAGAAGAAAAAGAAGGCTGCTGTGAAGGACGATGTTGCTAGTCATGTTGGTACCCCTTTACTAACATCACGTCGTTCCCCGTCTGTTTCTTCCTCGCGCACTGCCTCTGTTCCCCTTGCATCTCATGCTTCCACGCCAACCACTTTCGATGCCTGTGCACACTCTCAGTCCGTCCTCCACGGGTACTAATACTCCAACACCTGATCTTGAAGATATGCCATTTTCGGAGAAATTTTTAACTGTTGAGGCTGCCGAGTTGTTTGCTACTTATCAAACTCGCCACATGATTGCTGAGCGTAGAGTTCCAGTTGAACTGTTTGAGCGCCACAACTTGATTGCCTACCTCCAGTTTAAAGGTATGTATTCCACAGTTTCTACTGCCGTGCCATTTGTCAGAGATATTGTTCTTGAGTTGTATGCCAATTTGTTTCCGTCTATTGTTGATATGAGCTCTGTGAACTATGGAAAAGTGTTTGTACGTGGTAGAGTGTTTTCTTTCACCCCTGATTTAATTGATGATTTATTTGGAACTGAACCACATCGGGGTGATTCTACTGTGGATGATATGAATGAAGTTATTTCTTTTCTGTCTGGTGGTATAGTGCATTCTTGGTTTGAGCAGTTGCCGAGCACTAGGCTCTCTTCTCTCTATTCTATTAAGCACAAGGTGGCTATTTGCAACTGGGTCCCTTCTAAGAATACTACATGTGTTACTCGGCCTCAGGCCCAGTTTTTGTACAATCTTGGGAAGGGTATTAAGTTCAGTTTCGGGCAACATGTTTTTGATATAGTTACTAAGTTTGCCACATCAAGGTTTGCCGTCTCGTTGTGTTTTCCCTCTTTGATTCTCAGCCTGTTGGAGAAGCAAGGATTGGAGCTTCTTCCAGATGATGTCCTCACTGGTGAAGCCGATTGGTTTGCTTTGTGGGGCCAGCATACTACAGGTGCTAGGGTCATTGATTTGCCTTGGCAGGCTCCTTTCCAGGCTAATGTTGATAGTAATGTTGGTAGGGTTGATCCCAACATGGTCCAAATTTCTGCGCAGCTCTTTCGTGCGCATGTGGCATCCATTGATTTACAGATCACTCAGCTACAGGCACTTCGTGGGTCACTTTAGGAAGCCCTTTCCCTTTCTGGTCAAAAAGGGGGATAAGGAGAAGATGACGCGGACATAGGGGGAAATGATGTTGCTGAAGATGTTGTTGCTGACAATGCAGAGGATGTTGACGCTGCTGCTGATAAAGATGATGCTGAAGATGCTGTTGCTGTCGAAGCCTTGGCGAGCCTTGCTCAGGAAAGGAGGAGGAAGCGAATTCGTGCTCGCGATAAGGCTTTGAGAAGAATGATGCGTTTGCAGAAGAGGAAGAGGAAGGAAAGTGGTGAAGGAACTTTGACATCCCTTCGCCGTTCGAAGAGGGTTCGAGGTCAATAAGTTCCTTGGTAGTTTGTTTTGATAAGTTTTTAAACAATGTTGGTTTGTAATGTTGGTTTTAATTTTAACAACATTGGGTGTTTTGTTTAGGGGGAGTTTTCTAACTTAGGGGGAGTTAGTATTTTATTTTCATTTGTGTTTGCGTCATAGTGTTTTGTCCAAAAAGGCAAAAGGGGGAGATTGTTGAGGAATTAGATCTTGGCAATAATTCCTATTTTGTTATTTGCCTTTCTTGGGCACAAAAATAAGTTTAGGAAACTAGATTTAGGAATATATTGTGTTTCCTAGTTTATGTTTACGACTTTATTAGTTTCCTAGATTGTGTTTAGGTTTTGTTTTAGGTATTTACCAAGTGTAGGAATTTATGTTTGTCTATTTAAGACAAGGATTCCTAAAACTTGGGTACGAATTTTTGAGCACGGGATTTTGAGCAAAGAAGGACGACGCAATACAAAGACGCACGGAAAATCAAGGAAGAACACGAAGAACTACTTGGAGCCATTGATCAAGATTCACAAGCTCTTTGAAGTTGCGTAACCAACGGAGAAGAACTTGCCATTCCGGCAACAAGTATTTAGTATCAAGTTTATTGATATTTAGTTTTCATATATTACTTTATATTTTTGTATTGAACGTGAACAAGAAAGTAATATAGTTTTCGGGTTTGTACACCCAAGTTCACAAGTACTTTTACTTGTGAACTGAATTTGTTATATCGTGTTCTTATCGTTTTATTCCGCTGCATATTTTATATTTTGCTCTGGTCGATATTGCTAACCAGTGTTGTTAAATATTGACTAACAACATCGTAAAATCGAGAATTATTCTTAAAACCATAGACCTTCAAATTTCACAAAAATATATATCATTCACTTCAAAAAACAGTATTTTATCGAGGAGAACACCTAGGAAAATATTATCTTCGAGATTCCGAGAGCATTACCGAACGTTTATACCTTCGGTACTACACCCTTCGATAAAGCTTTCGAAAATATGGCGCAAATGTTTGGCGCCATAATTACCAAAAGTAATATTGAAAGATTTTCCAGGGTATCATTACCTAAAGAATATGGCCTTCGTAAACACCGAATGGACATTGTTCCCTTTGGGAATTTCTCCCCTCGGTTTGTTGAAATTAAAAAAACAAATTGAAAAAAATATCACCATGGTTAGATCTTTCCAAGTTTTTGAAAACCGTAATTGCTAAAAAGTACAAGAAAAGCACGTATTGTCATCTCATCTCACTTTGTCATGAACATCACGTGAGGTCATAGGTCTACTTCTACTGTTTACTATCTACTATCTAAAAAGTGACAAGTAGAAGAGGGAGAAGTAGAATATTATTTGTTTTCGACAATTCTGTATAATAATTTGTGTATTCAGAAGTTGTGCTTTCCACTATTACAATTATGTCTTTATCAGCCCTTTTCATTTAAATTTAAAATTTATCGCATATTCTTTTTATTTCACACACACACGCACACAAAAGAAAAGCTATATGCATGCAAGGTGTAAGCACGCATGTTATAAAATTACGAAAAATTGGTAATTGATTGTTAATACGCATTTTCTATTTCTTTTTTCTTGAACTTTAAATAAAAAATAGAAAAAGCGTAAAAATAAACCATATCCTATCATTTTAGGAACGTGGGGTGGTTTTGACCCGATTTCGATAAAAAAAATATCACCGAGCATGCGCGTATTTACACGTGTCATGTAATTCGACCAACAACCAAGATACGATCGATCGGTCAACTTGTTAGGTTGGAAACACAAATTAATGAAGTGTCGTGATTTTGTGAAGGTGGCATGAGGTTTATTCGTTGTTATAGAAGCACGAGAATTAATAATTGATCGGTAATACAACTTTTCTAATTTTTTTCGATTTTTTTTAATTTAAAAACCCCGAGGGGATCATATACCCCTCGAATAATTCCCAAAGGGGACTAATTCGCCTTGAAAATTCCCGAAGGAAAATAGATCCCTTCGGTAATTTTCGAGGGGAATTAGTTCCCCTCAGTTTTTTTGAATTAAAAAAATTGAAAATAAATCGAGAAAAATAGAAAAATCCTAAGAATAAACCATATCTATCATTTTAGGCACGTGGGATGGTTTGACTCGATTTCAATAGAAAAATATCACCGAATATGTGCGTATTTACACGTGTCATGTAATTCGACCAACAACCAAGATACGATCGATCGACCAACTTGTTTTTATTTATTTAATTAAAAACTTTTATTATTACAGAGGATTTATATTTATATATATCATGCATTTCAATTAGGGCTTGGAATGTTGAGTGGGATAAGCCCGAGAACAGGAGGAGGTCCGAGCAGTGCAACATCAACAGGAGGAGAGAGCCTGCTGGTACGGGTATTGGGATGTCGAAGCAGGGGGGTGCGCTAGATCTACGATCGATTATTCTTATAATATCGTAAGCAATTTCAAATCATAATATATTATTTGTTTGTTTATTTTTAATGTTAATTATCTGATTTTTTTTTTGATATAGAAGCAGTAGACGGGTGAGCCGGCCACTGCGTGCCAGGTTTTTGTACGTACGCACAAGAAGGACGACCACACGTGGTACGAGATCCAGTAATACTAATGTGAGTCTCTTTTTTATTTAACATGTTCTTTGGTTTTAATGTAGAATTATTAACGAGTTGTATTTCAGGAGGAGTACGAGCGACGTCTGAATTAGGCACATACTTCTTCACAGGATCGGGATAACGAAGTTGACCCTAACCTTGTTTATCTCAATATCGTCGGGTCAGGTAAGGGCCGACATTACAACACCGACCTGTTCAGGAAGTTGGTGGCTGCTACTAAGGGTTTCTGAGGCAGCAGTTCTTCCTCATCCCAGCAGAATAGGACTCACGTGAGGGAGCTCGAGGAGCAAAGAGAAGAGTTAGAGGCCACGAGACGAGTTCAGCGGGCGATGGAGCAGCAATACAATGAGTCTGAGCTACTACACGAGCAGTAACGTTAGGAGCAACAACAATTTCAGTCGCAGATGAACGCGCAAATGGCCGAGCTGTTAACTCGATTGTAGCAGTACCCGCCACAACCTCCCCTGTCATAGGACTATCTAATATTTTATAAACTTTTTTAATAAACACTTTTGTTGAACAAATTTAATAATTTTAAATTTTCGAATATTTATATAATAATTAATTTATTTATTTGTCTATTTATTAATGATCTTTTTTAAAAAAAAATTGGGGGTATTTTAATTAAAAAGAAAAATGGATTAAACTTAATAATTAAAAATTATAAAAAAGTGGAAAATCGAGGGCATAATTCCCTTCGGAAAATACAGAGGGCGAGCCCCCCTCGGAAAAACCGAGGGGAAAATTCCATCAATTTTTTTTTTGAAAATATTAATTTTTAATATTTTTCGAGAGGAAAGGCCCTCGGGTTTTTTTTATGGTAATTCACCCTCGATTTTACTGAGGGTAGATTACCTTCAGTATTTTCGAGGGGAATCGCTCTCTAATTTTTCGAGGGGAAGTCGCTCTCGATCTTCACGAGGGCAGACAGATTTGGGGCCCTGTAAATTACCGAAAAAATACACCCTTGGAAAAATTTTCGAGGGCGAAATTCCCCTCGAAAAGTTTTATCGAGGAGGGTTTTCCCGAGGGAAGATTTCCCTCAATTCTACCCTTGGTAAAAGGATTAAGGAGGATTTTTTGTTTATTACCGAGGTTTTTTCCCCTTGTTAAAATACTATTTTTTGTGGTGGTTATTTTTTATACAAAAACAATTAGTGATATTTATTTATTTGCTTAAATTAAATTTAAATATCTTCAAATTAGCGATTTAAGAATTAATACATTTAATAAACTTTAAAATAATGACTAATTTTTAATATTAATTTAATTGTGCAAAACATTCACTATATAAATCTATACTCCATTCATTCATTTTAAATATTTATTTAATAGTTTGATTTGTTGCGAACTAATTGTTATTTTAGATTTTTTTTAAAATAATTTCTTTCAATTTTATCCCTACTTATTTGAAGAAAACAAGACAAATTTGTGATAGTAAAATAACTAGAAGGAAAGGGAGAAAGAGAATAATTATAAAATATTACTAATTGATTGTGGTGTATTATTTAAAATCTTATGTTCATTAATTCAAAACAAAAATTCAAAAATAACAAATAAAAAAGAACGAGGGGACTATTATATTAACACAAAAATACCAATAATAAATTACAACAATATTTTTATTCATTATTTTGCACAACTAACGACTATCAACTTTCAACTATTCACGAAATAATTATATATAAACAGTAAAAACAATCAATTAGTTAAACAACTAAAAATCAACACTTTGACAAACATGGTCTTAATTTTAAGAATTTATTTTAATCATTCTTTAGGAGAAAAAGGAATTCAAAAAAGTAAATGCATATCCAATCGCAAGATGTGCTTTTTTCTTCCTCCTTTTTGACACATAACTTAAGATGGCGTGTTGTGATTTCATTATTATTAATATAAACTGAACTTGTCAAATAATATCTTTTCATCATTACCAGATAAACTGAATCTACAAAGTAACACCACACCTCCACGGCACCACCGATATAAATAAAATTAACTTAATACCCGTATATTATGCAGATTTAAAAAAATATATTATTAAAAATACTAAAATAATAATATTGATAATGATACATATAAATCGTAATATTATGTATTCTATTTACGGGAAGAATCAAACTAAATAATTTTTACACACAAATCAGATCATTGTTTATTGTAATTACAGTAAGACCGGTTTTCACAATAAAAAATATTCAAATTTTTTATTGAGTTTGAAAAAATGTAAAATATACCACACCCTTGTGTCATAAGTGAATATTAGGGGTGGCAATATGAAGCACGGCACGATGATCGACACGAACACGACACGAAATAATAGGGTTTGGGCTGAGGTGTACCGGGTTTGGGCCTTATCAGGCTGACACAATAAGTACGTTAAGAAACGGGTTGATAACTGGCTAACCCGATAAACACGATAAGACACGATAATATTTTAATTTTCCATTTTTATATTCATTTACTCATTGTTAGTATTTATGATCTTTAATTTATCATTAGTACATTTGTCATATTATAATTTTAAATGTATTTGACAATTTGTATTGATAATTTTATAGATATGTATAATATTTATTAAGAAAATCATGTATTTTATTTATCAACGAGACTAATATGCTTAACGGGTCGAATTAAAAACCTTCATCATTTTCACTTATCGTGCCTATCGTACCGTACTGTGCTTTTCGTGTTTTTATCGTATCGTATTTGGGTTTAGATTATAGGCCTGATATGCTTATCCTGTTGTGTTCGTACCTATACTTATCATATCGTGTCTTATCGTATTGGCCCGATAAGAGCCTGGCACGATCAATTTGCCAGCCCTAGTGAATATGTGATATAAAAAAATTAAAATTTATAAGATACTGATAATTCTATTGAAAAAATGTCGTGAACCTAACTTGTAATATATGTAATATTATTTTTATTATTATTTTTTATTTCTCCGTAAGAAACTAACTTTCTCGTATTGATATATAATGTGTGTATCAATACATTATATTTGGATTAGAGAAAAGAGCTTAGAATATATTTAATAATATTTTTCTATGCGTAATAATTTATTATTATTTATTTTATCTTTTTGTTCCCCCTTTTTTTAACGTAATAATAGTTTTTCATATATATTTTTAATGCTAATATTAGGATTAGATAAAAAAATTTAAATTTAGATTTTTTATATTTATTTCTCTTTTGTAATAATTTTATATAACTCGTATTTTTCTTAAATAAATGTTTAATTATAAATAAAAATTAATTCAACTTATATGGGTTTTTTCTAATTGCTATAACATATTTATATGTTTATATTAGTAGAATAAAAGAAAGATATTGAATTAGGCAAAATATGTTAAATAAAATATTAAATTAGGTAACATGTTAATAAAGGAAAATATTAAATTGGGCAAAACATAATAGTAGAGAAATATTAAATTAGGTAAAATATAATAAAAGGAAAGTACTAAATTAGGTAAATATTAGGCTCGGATGATACCGAAGCACCAGGATTTTTTTCAAAACTAACGAAGCAGGAGAAAGAGACACATAGGATAGGAGAATTTTGCATTAATATATAGGGGAGATAATTGGAGTCTTGAATAAGAAGAATTTTTGTTTTTTCTTTTATTTTGGTGAAAAAACTATAAAAGTGAGAGGTGTTAAATTTTTTATCATCCTAATATCGAACTATTTTTTCATTTGATGCGATCAAAAAGATTGATGCTTCACGAATAGGGGGTACTAATCTTATATATGTGATCAGCGACCTAATTAACTTCAAATAACTCTGCAGCGACCTGATTGATCTCCAAGGGACTCCCGACGACATGTTAGATCCTGCAAAATAAAACCCAACTATTTCGACCCAAAATATGACCAACGTCAAGAACAACGCCTGGAACCTTGGACACCTTCTTGACCTGCGTGCAGAAACACGTTAAAAAGGACCACCGGGAATTTTCCGGTGAAAACCTCTCCGATGCTTAAATTAGTAAAGCGTATGAGGTTTCTCTTAACAAGTAAAGAAGGAATGCACAAAGAATGACATACCTCTCTCAACCTTGGGGATGATATATTTATAGTTTCCCTTAGTGGGGACCCCAGCCAGGATCTCAGGGGCACATGCCGCGAATCACGGGTCGTTACGTAACCGATTCTGACAAGTGGTCCCACTTGTCCCTTTACTGTGAACAGGGAGAACAGGTTTTCTCTGTTCCAGGTCTTCCTCTTAATATCAATATCGGACTGGACCCTAATCAGGTCTTCCCTGTTCCAGGTCTATATTGCCTTGATATCAGCATCATGTCTGACTCTAGCCCCAGGGTCTTCTGGCAGAGCACTTTCGTCAGCTCAGTATGATCCCACGGTTGTAGTAATCTCTCTTTAAAATTGTCAGGTCGTGAGAAATCCCGGGCTGTGACCATCCTTTCTTGATGTACTATTTTCCTCAAGAGACCTAACCAGACCTTCCCTGAAATCGAGCTGTTTCGATTAACTCTTAACCAGGTCTAACCCAATTTAAGTCTGACCTCTATATTGCCATATCAACTCCTCCCCCCACAAGTGATTGGGGTAGAGCTGACTTTTTCCCGAGGTTCCCTCAATTTAATAAGGTCCCACACTTTTATTACTTCTCGTATTGGAACGGATCCCTAGAAATCCGCCTGAAAACCAGGCCTAATTATTGGCATTAGTGGTGTCGGCCCACATTCCCAGGCGGTTACCCTTCCCGTACGCCTTCCAAGTATTGACACGTCAACTCTAGTCTAGGACGGTTGACGCTCCAGCTCACCACTTAGGGCACTGTTCACCTGCCCATATTAAATGCGGAGATCCCATCAAATCCCGCCTTTATCGATTTCCGTTCTTTTTAAATTTATCTATTCCTCTTTTATTCCTGCTGAATTCTCACTTTGCATTTCTCACTTCTCAAAATCTTTCGAGTCTCCTTTTCCTTCTCCTGGAATTTCCGGCGATCCTCTCTGATTCAAATTTCCCAACTTGATTTTTTCGGCAATCTTTTACAAACCAGGTATCTCTCTTAGCCCCTTCCTCCTCGCTGTCGGACCCTCTTGTGACGGCGAGAGCCTCTTCTCTTTCCCTATCTAGTGCCCCAACAGTGGAATCCGATTCTTTGTCCCTTTCTTCCTCGGCAGCCGCGGCGGTGGCTGCTATTTCCTCCTCCTCTGGCGGCCTGGAATATCCCCCGGCCGTTGCCGACCATCCCAAGGTCATATTCATACTGAGTAAAAGGACGGTGGAGGAAATCCATCATAAACATAAAATCTCCGATCCTTATGACGCCTATTGCCCTCCGGCGGGTATTTTAGCTTGTCAATCGCCGGCCGGCTGGTTAACCTTTTACCAAGACCAGTTTCAGGCAGGTCTACGCCTTCCCGTACACCCTTTAATGCTGGAAATAGCCAAAATATATCAGATACCCGTTTTTGAATTTACCCCTAATTCCTTTCGCATCATGGTTCTTATAGTCTGGCCATGCGCTATGCTGGTCTAGACCCTTCTGCTCACACCTTCTTCCAGCTCTTCCAAGCGAAGAGCTCTTTTCCGGGTTATTTTTACTTGACAGCCAGACCTGGAGTTCACTTTTTGTTTAAACTCCCTACCTCCAACAAGGATTGGAGGAAAAAATTCCTTTTTGTTTATTGTAGTGAGGACTGGGGTTTTAATCCTAAGCCCATTGAAGGATTACCTTCGTATCCACCTCTATCCTCTACCAACATGTCTGCCCGTATAAAAAAGATCATTTTTACTTTAAATGAGAATCCTCTCCACGTGACTGACCTTCTCCTTCCCTTTGTCTTGGACTTTTTCAACGATTGGTCAGAAACAGCCCCCTTAACCAAAGAAATTGGTATAGTTTCTTTCCCTCTAGGTTTGTTTTTCTTGTTTATTTTACCCTTACCCCTTTTTCTTCTGTTTTCAGCGAGGATGATGCGCGAAATGATTGAGGCGGCCAAAGGAGAGCGGGCGGAGCCTCAAGAACCGCCGAGCATGGAGTAGGGCCTTCTTCTTCTAAGCCAGCCCAAGATTCTCTTCCAGAGAACAGCTCTAATCATGCCCAACTGCCTCCTCGACCTGCTCTTACCAGGCCCTCTTCTTCCGACTCTGAGGAAGATACACTTTCTCTTTCTAAGAGGCCGCGCACCACCTCTAGCAGCCGTGCTCTCGTGGCTCCTGCTTTACCCCACGACACTCTTCCCCCCATTACTCGCAGTAGCCCTCCTCCAATTAATTCAATTACCAACTGCTCGGGAGAGACTGACGTCTAATATATGCTCCGGCAAATGCTGCCCGTAGACCAACCGGGCTTGGAAAAAATGACCGATCGGCAATTACTGGAGTCTTGGTGCCAAGACGAAGCACGGGTAAATTCCATACTTTCATATCTGGGGCGTGTCTTTTGCTAAAATGTTAACTTCTCTTTGCTTTCGTTAATCAGGCTTCCTCCAAAAAGGCTCTCCTGGCCTCCCGCATCACTAGATCACTGATCCAGTTTGATGAGGTCAAAGAGAACAAGGAGTTTGTCATGAAGATGGAGCGCATCAGGACTCTTTCCAAGGAAAGAGGAGTGAAACTGAAGAGGGAAGAGGAAGAGCTGGGGGAGCTGAGAGAGAAACTCAAGAAGGCGAAGGCAAAGACTGCAAAGATGGGCAAGGCCCAGGCAAAGATGATCGAGACTGCTCGCGCCGAAGCAAGGGATGAAGCACTGGCGGAGGCTCGCAGTCTGGGGGATGAGGCCATTGCCAAGGCCAAGGCGGAGTGGAAGATGGAGTTTTTAGGCTCCGAAGAGGGCCTCAAGTTAGTCCAATTGGCCAGAGAGGAGGCCAAGAAAGCTTTCTTGGGATCCAAAGAGCTCTACTCCTTGCTCATCCTGGAGGCCATGAGCTATTACTACTTCGCTTTGGACGAGCAAGCTAAATGGAGTGCGGCCAACACAGCCGATCCCAATGCTGTTTTCGACCAGGATCTTCCACTGAAAACTCCTCCCGAGCCCACCTCTTTTGTCTATGCCAAGGAGCGGGACTGTTTGCATCTTTCTGAGGCTGCAGAGTTTGCTGAGCATGTTCTTTCTCTCTTCCGCTCTCCTGCAGAGTCTCAGCCAGACCAGATCTTACCTTGGCCATCCCTAACTCTTCTCCATCCCCAACCTTCGTTGGTCTGGGTGAGTTACCTGGAGGAGCTTCCCCTGGTGCCTTAGTTGAGAATGCGGTGGAGCAGTTAGCCACAAAGCTGGATGCAGAGCTGTAGCTTTTTATGCCTTCGTTGTAAATGAAACAGACCTGATGTGATTGCCTGTGTGGCTGGTCTAATTTTGGTTTATTTTGAAGTTTTTATTACAACTTTGGAATTAATGATAATTTCTTGTTTGTCTCGTTGTGGCTTTTGGGTTTCTAGGGTTTCCTGATTTTCCGGAAACCCTAGTACCTTTTAATTCTTTTTTCATGCGCTTTTGCTTCCTTAAATATGTGCCTGTGTTCATTATTTTCTTTTCAATTTTTTGTAATGGCTTCTTCCCCTCTTCTCCAAGAACTTGATATCGCCAAGCGAAAAAACATCTCTCTGGTTGTCGAAAACTTCAAACTGTCTGATAAGCTGGTCATGCTCGGAGAAAAAGTAAGCTACCTTTATCGTCTTCTAGACAAAAAAAGGCAAAAGAAGCGCCACTACAAGAGAGAATGGGCTGAGCTCCGGCAAGTCAATCGCCAGTTGCAGGAGGAGAAGGCGGATCTGGTTGAGTCGGTGAATCGCCTGACTATCGCCGCCGGCGAGGCCCATGCTCTTTCTAAGCGAGCCAATAAGTACCGTCAACGCTTTTACGAGACTAAGCGTGAACTCTGGCGTGTTCGCCGAGCTCTAGCTGCAGATCGGAGAGCTTCAGGCTCACATGGATAGATGTTTCCGGGCCTTCATGCTGGTCTTGCCCTTGTTCTTGCTTTTTTCATTTCCCCTGCATTGTAATCACTCTTTTTTTTTGCAAGCTTATGCGTCAAGCTTTAAGTAATTTTATCAAAACGTTGTGCCTTTACCCTTAAGAATGTTCTTGATTTTTTCATTGCTCATCAATTATTTCAATCAAATTAGGGGTTTTTTCCAGCTTTCGCCAGGTTTAACATACCACCAAGTCTTGCGTTTAGCTCCAATCAACTTGGATTCATGGGACGCCCGTCCTTAATAATTAGAGCTCATACTGACAATCAGCTTAGTAATTTGGAGCATCCGCCCTTGGCTATTCCTGGCTTGAATTGACCATCAGGTCGGGTAAAATTATGGGCAGCCGCCCTTAGCCAATCCTGACTTAAACTGACAATCAGGTCAGGCAAAATCGAGGGCATCCGCCCTTAGCCATTCCTGGCTTAAACTGACCATCAGGTCAGGCAAAATTATGGGTAGCCGCCCTTGGCCAATCCTGGCTTAAACTGACAATTAGGTCAGACAAAATCGAGGGCTATGAACACGCACTTAAAATGATGAACGAGAATAAACCTGCAATTTTATTCAATAAGACAAATAATCATTAAGAAATTACAATTACGCATAAAATTTTCGTAAGTTAGCGATATTCCAAACACGGGGGATCTCGGTCCCATCCAGTTCCTCCAATTTGTATGCGCCTCCTTCCAAGGTTTGGATGACTCAGAGCGGCCCTTGCCATGCGACATCCATCTTTCATTTCGTCTTTCCTAAATCAGCTCTTCTCAAGACCAGGTCTCCCTCCTGAAACCGCCTTTTGACCACAGTCTTATCATATGTCGCCTTTATTCTCCCCTGAATATGCGCCATTTTGGCAGCAGCTCGCTCTCTTTTTTCCTCCATCAAGTCCAGAGCATCTTGGATTAAAAGTTCATTCTACTCTTCAACAAAATTCTGAACCCGATGAGATTCCATGCTTATCTCGGCGGGCACCACCGCATCCATACCATAAACTAAGATGAAAGGCGTTTCCCCTGTACTTTCTTTAGGATTAGTTCTATATGCCCATAAAATTGAGCTCAGCTCATCCACCCATCTGCCTCCAGATCTTTCTAAACGGGCCTTGATCCCTTGTACTAGTATGCGATTAGTGACTTCTACTTGACCATTAGCCTGGGGGTGGTAGACAGATGTGAAGTGCTGGTCAATTTTCATCTTCGTACACCAAGCTCTGATTCTGGTACCCATGAACTGGGTACCATTATCCGAGATGAGAACTCTGGGGATGCCAAACCTACACACCACGTTTTTCCACAAGAACTTCATGACTGCTTCTTCCGTGATTTTAGCCAAGGCCTCGGCTTCCACCCATTTGCTAAAATAATCGATTGCAACTATTAGAAATTTCTTTTGGGCAGGAGCCGTGTGGAAGGGGCCGACCAAATCAATGCCCCACTTGGATAATGGGCAGGGAGAGCTCATCGTCATGAGTTCTTCCGCGGGTTTATGTATCAACGATGAGTTCTTCTGGCATTTTTCGCATTTCTGCACGAAATCCTCTGCTTCTTTTCTCAGTTGTGGCCAGAAATACCCCGCTCTCAAGGTCTTACTTGCTAAAGCTTTGGCGCCCATATGGTTGCCGCAACATCCCTCATGGATTTCCCGAAGGACCAAAGATCCTTCTTCTCTATTTAGGCATCTTAAGAGGGGCTGTCCAAACCCTATTCGGAATAACTCCCCCTTGACCAGACAAAACTTAGCAGCCCTGACTCGTATCCTTATTGACTCCTTTTTATCTTCTGGAAGGTCTCCCTTCTCCAAATATGCTTTTATAGGAGAGCGCCAGTCATCACCTTCCATTACCGAGCACACCTGCTCTGTTCCAAACTCCCCATCCGCCTTTAGCAAGGTAATCACTCTTTCCTTACAATCTGTCGCTGAGCTAGCTACTTTCGCCAAGTAGTCAGCTCTTCCATTGTCTTCTCTAGGGATTTGCATAACTGTCAGAGATTTCATGTCTTTGGCTAATTCTCTAAACTTGGCCAAATATCTCTGCATGCTATCTTCCCTTGTCTCGAATTCTCTACTTATTTGTTTACAAACGAGCTGAGAATCCACCTTGGCGCAGATCTGTTCTGCTCCTAGATCCTGTGCTATCTGAACACCCTGTAGGAGGGCTTCATATTCTGCCCCGTTATTAGATAAAGCATGATTTAAACGTATTGCATACTCAGTTGACACTCCTTCCGGGTCTATCAAGACAATTCCTGCCCCACATCCCTGGTTACTAACAGAGCCATCTGTGAAGACTGTCCATTCCTTCACCTCATCAGGAGGGCCAGCCATTTCCTGCATAAAGTCAGCCAATGCCTGAGCTTTGATTGCTGTTCTGGCTTCAAACGCGATTTCGAACTCACTGAGCTCGATTATCCATTTAAACAGCCTTCCTGATGCTTCCGGTTTGTCCATTATAACTTTTAATGGCAGGTTTGTCCGTACGATTATGCTGTGCGAAAGGAAATAAGGACGCAACTTACGAGCCGTGCCTACCAGGGCTAGCATTGCCCGTTCTATCTCCACATATCTCACTTCTGCGTCATGCAAGACCTTACTCCAGTAGTAGACCAGTCGCTGTATTTTGCCCTCCTCTCTAATCAAAACGGAGCTGACCGCCTGCTGCCCCACAGATAGATACAAAATTAGGGGCTCACCCTGGATGAGCTTTGTAAGCAAAGTCATGCCAGCCAAGTGCTCTTTTAGCAATCGAAAAGCTTCCTCACACTTCTCACTCCATTGAGATTTTGCCTTCTTTCGTAAAGCCTGAAAAAATGGCAAGCTCTTTTCTGCAGAGCGTGATACGAATCGGCTCAAAGCATTAATGCGACCTGCCAAACTTACATTTCTCTAACATTTCTGGGCGCCTGCATATCCATAATTGCTTTCACCTTTTCCGGATTGGCCTCAATGCCTTTCTCCGTGACCATGTATCCTAAGAATTTACCAGCTCGTACCCCAAAAGCACATTTCTTGGGGTTGAGCTTCATTCTGTACTTTCTCAAGGTAGAAAATGTTTCTTTCAGATCTTCCACATGAGAGGCTGCTTTGACACTCTTGACCAACATATCATCCACGTACACTTCCATGTTTCGTCCGAGCTGCTCTTTGAACATTTTATCCGCTAACCTCTAATACGTGGCACCAGCATTTTTTAACCCGAATGGCATGACCACATAACAGTAAGTACCCTTTGGAGTGATAAAGCTAGCTCTCTTCCAATCCTCCTTTGCAAGTCTGATCTGATGGTAACCTTGCGAAGCGTCCATCATGCTTAGGAGTTCGCATCCAGAAGTAGAGTCAACAAGTTGATCAATTCTTGGGAGTGGATAGTGGTCCTTTGGGCAAGCGCGATTGAGATCACGAAAATCAATACAAATTCGCCAATCCTCTTGAGTTTTGGGGACCAGCACGGCATTGGAGAGCCATTCAGGAAATTGTATCTCCTGAATATGCTTAGCCTTAAGTAATTTCTCCACTTCGGCCTCAATTATGGCCTCCTTCTCAGGCCCAAAGTTTCGTTTCTTTTGCTTTACTGGCTTCATGTCTGGAATGATGTTAAGGCGATGCTCTGTCACCTCTGGGTCAATCCCCACCAAGTCCTGGGGAAACCAGGCGAACACATCCGCACTACCTCTCAACAGAGTCACCAGGTCTATCAAGACTTCTGGGCTGAGCGTCGTTCCTACACGAAGGACTCTACTCTCATCTCCTGGGACAACCTCTACTAACATCAGCCCTCCCTCTCTTCTAGACAGGTCTTGTTTTGGCTGTTCTACCCGAGCCTTTTTACTCTGCCTTTCCTCCTCACTGTTCCTTCTGATGCATTCAACATACGTCTGTCGCGACGCATATTGATCACCTCTCACCTCGCTTGTTCCGTCCTCCGTAGGGAATTTCGTCTTCATGTGGAAAACTGAGATAACAGCCTGGAACTGGCTCAGAGAAGGTCGGTCAAGCATAACATTGTAAGAAGATGGCGCGTCCACCACCAAAAAACGCACCGTCCTAGTCACCCTATAAGGCTCTTCTCCCAACGTCACGAGGAGCCTGACCGCTCCTAAGGGTTTCAGGGCTCCCCCTGCAAACCCGACTAAGGAGGTGGTTACCTCCTCCAACTCGACATCCAACTTCAACTGTTTAAAGCAATCAAAGAACAAAATATCAGCAGAGCTCCCTGTATCCACGAAAATTTATCTTACATTATAATTGGCGATAGTAGTCGTTATGACTAAGGCGTCCATGTGGGGAGCCAGGATACCATCACCATCCTCCGACCCAAGGCAGATATTTGGCATAGACGCCATTTTCCCAACTTCTCGTGACTTCCTAACCAGATCTTTCGCAGCCCGGACATAACTGTGTTGCATCCGCTTAGAATGCTCTTCCAGTTCTCTGCCGGTAATCATCTGGATTTCTCCATGAATGACCTGGGCTTGATCAGTTCTTGTTCCTTCAGCACGCCCCCTATCCTGATCTCTTTTGTTATGTGGAGCACGATCATAGCTGCTACGACCAGATCTGGCTTCCTCTTTCCTCATGCGGACGTACTCTTTCAGGTGCGCTGCCTGAACCATTCTCTCCAGCTCATCTTCCAAATGCGTACACTCATCGGTAATGTGCCCATATTCGTTATGAAAACGGCAGAACCGATCCGACCTTTCCTTCCTGGGATTTTATGAGTATGTCTTGGGCCATTTCAGCTCTGGGTGCCTCTCTATTGCTTGCAGGATTTCACCCTGCGGCGTCGCCAAAGGGGTATATCTGTCAAAATGAGGTCTCCCCCCAGACAGATCTGGCCTTGGCTTCTTCACCGCTGCCCTTTCGCCTCTATCGTACCTCTCCCGTTTCTTCTCTCCTTCATCTTTGATTTTCAAAGCCTCCTCTAGATGAATGTACTTCTCAGCTCTCTCCAAGAGCTCTCCAAATTTCAAAGCTGGCTTCACAACCAGCGATTGGAAAAATTCTCCCCTCCGGAGGCCTTGCGCCAAAGCATTCACCAACAGCTCTTCAGACGCAGACGGCACCTCAGGTCTTGCGGTAGTAAAGCGATTGATATAAGCGCGCAGGCTCTCACCTTCCTTCTGTTTTTAGCTAAACAGCTCAAGCGGCATCTTCTGGTATTTCCTGACTCTCGTAAAATGGTGCAGAAAGGCCGAGCTGAATTCGTCGAAATTGCTAATAGATCGAGGCGGCAACTGGCTAAACTAGAGCTGTGCCGACTTGGTGAAAGTCATCGGGAAGACCCGGCACATGACGGAATTAGAAAATTTGTGTAACACCGCCGCTATCTCAAAGCGACTGAGATGGTCCGCCGGACCTGTAGTCCCATTATATTCAAAACCTAAGGATCGATAAGAAGCTGGCACGTCGTCGCGCATGACCTCCTCCGTAAATGGAGTGCCTCGCCGTGCCGGAACCGCGCCCGTGCCCGTCATCTTTTTCCTGAACTCCCGCACTTCTTTCTGGAGGCTCTGCATCTGCACGGCCAGGCCTGGACGAGCCTGGCTGGATGTCTCATCATCAGAAGTAGAGAAGTGTTCCTCTCTGTCCTGTAGAGGAGTCTGATCTGTGCGCTGGCCTCGCAGTGGCTCAGTTTCTGCCACCGGGACGGTTCTTGCCGGCGGTGTGTTGGATGGCAGCGTCGACATCTCCGCAAACTTCTTTTCCACCGCCGTCTCCACGGCTTTACCAATGAGCTCTGAGATCTTCATGAGGAAGGATTCGTTGATTGAACTACCAGCAGCTGGTACAGATCTACCAAGTGGGGGTGGCGTGGTGCCCGGCGCAGCCGCCGTCGACGGTGCTGTCCCTTCCGGTCCCATCGTCGACGTCTCTGCCGACCTGGGCATACCCCACGGCGCGGCAGAACTGGGGGTTTCGCCGAGCTCTCCTACCAAGTTCCGTCGCAGACCATCTGAAGTCATTGAATAGTCTCACGTCTTAGCTTGATCGAGGTTCCCACAGACGACGCCAATTGTTTCGACCCAAAATATGACCAACGTCAAGAACAACGCCTGGAACCTTGGACACCTTCTTGACCTGCGTGCAGAAACACGTTAGAAAGGACCACCGAGGGGTTTTCGGTGGAAACCTCTCCGATGCTTAAGTCAGTAAAGCGTATGAGGTTTCTCTTAGCAAGCAAAGAAGGAATGCACAAAGAATGACATACCTCTCTCAACCTTGGGGTTGAGATATTTATAGTTTCCCCTAGTGGGGACCCCAGACGGGGTCTCAAGGGCACATGCCGCGAATCACGGGTCGTTACGTAACCAATTCTGACAAGTGGTCCCACTTGTCCCTTTACTGGGAACAGGGAGAACAGGTCTTCCTCTTAATAGCAATATCGGACTGGACCCTAATCAGGTCTTCCCTGTTCCAAGTCTATATTGCCTTGATATCAGTATCAGGTCTGACTCTAGCCCCAGGGTCTTCTGGCAGAGCACTTTCGTCAGCTCAGTATGATCCCCCGGTTGTAGTAATCTCTCTTTAAAATTGTCAGGTCGTGAGAAATCCCGGGCTATGACCATCCTTTCTTGATGTACTATTTTCCCCAAGAGACCTAACCAAACCTTCCCTGAAACTGAGCTGTTTCGATTATCTCTTAACCAGGTCTAACCCAATTTAAGTCTGACCTCTATATTGCCATATCACCAATCGAGGCGGAGGATGGCCCCGGCGTAGGCCCTCCTATGCTTAAGTTAGAGAGTGAGTGAGAGAGAGGCGAGAGCCTTTAAAGTGAGATAAGATCTCAAAACGTAGGATGTAAAATTCAACTTAGAGAGAGAGAGAATGAGGCCTGAGTCCTCTTTATATAGATAAGAGTATTCCCAATCTAGGGTTTCCCTCTCCTACCATAAATAACACGACCGACTCATAATTAAAATTCCTCTTGTATGCTAAATTCTCATAAATGATAGAACTCTCGCTGAATTATTATATTAACCGTGGGCCAATAAGCCTGTCCATAGGATTCAGTCCGCCGGGATCCCATGGAATAGCGCGGAATTAAACCTGCTATTAACGTCGGATTATCTTTCAGTCGCATCGGGTCTTCCGCTCAGAGCGTTAGCCCATCAAGAGCCCAAAATCATGAGGCCCAGCTCTCAACGCCGAGCTACCACTCAGCCCGAAATGGTATAATAAAGCTTATATCATAAGAGGTCGCCACCTCACATAAGAGCTCACCAATCCTTCAAAACAGCTCACCCAACTCTCAGAAGGATTGCTCCTTCTAAAAAATGAGGTCGCTTATTGAGATTACTTACTTAAATTCTCATAAATACCTTCATGTTAGCGATGTGAATATTCAATGTCGTATCACTGGACTTTTCTTACGGTATCATTATGCCGTAGAGCTTGATCACCAAGTTCGGGATGAATTGGTGTGGTTCTTCTACATATAGAACACTTGAATATCGAACCATGAATTAAAATAATATGAAATAATTATTTATATTGTATCAATAAATATGACTTTTCACTAAGATGTTTACATTCTTTTTAAAAAGTATGAAGATGTAAAGTTTTCGTCAGGCTAGTGCAGAGAAGTTTTTTAGAAATCTGTTTATAAAATGTAATTGTATAATTTAGTTATTAACTCTGATTCCATCAAAACGGGCATTTGGTCTAGTGGTATGATTCTCGCTTAGGGTGCGAGAGGTCCCGAGTTCAATTCTCGGAATGCCCCTTTGTTTTTGTTTCTTTTTTGCCTATTTGTGCTTTTTTTCTTTTTTTCTTTTTTTCTTTTTCTTTTTCGTTTTTTGCCATTTTGGACCTTTCTTTAGTTTTCATGTGTTTCGAAGGACCTCTATTTGGGCTCCACAACATTGGGTTAACGAAAGGTAATTTGGGCTCCAAGTTCACATGATATCCAGTTAATCACAACATATTGTTATTATTTATTATTATCAGGGAAGAAGAATTGCATACATTTTTTTATGAGGTATGTTTAATTGATATATCAGATGGTCGATTACTTAAAAGCTAATTTATTTATATAAATTAAAAACATTTGATTTACCTGATAAACAAGTTCTTTATGTTATTATTATTATTTTAATATAGTAAATCTAATTATTATTTCTATTACCAATTATGTTGGAAATATTCTGACAATAATTTTTAATACTTGAACAAGAATAAAGTAATAAGTTCAAATATTTAAGTAAAAAATTTAGGATAAGTAATAAAGGAAATGACATTTTTCAAATACCTAATGACATAACATTATAATTTGTC
>BMAC01000069.1:2026072-2058171 GCA_014905375.1 Phtheirospermum japonicum
TATATATAGGGTTGGGTTCAAATGAGAACCCGTCATTATATGTGAACCTAGGGACTCATCTTGACCATTAGATTGGATAATCTTGATGGTTGAGATCATGACATGTCAGCATGGTAATAATGTAAAAAAATGCATTAATTAATTAAAAATGGTATTTTGGACATATATCAACGTTTACAAAGAGCACTACATTGTTCTTTAGAAAGCACAATAGATTAAGAAGAAAAAACACTACGATTGTATACAAAAAGCATCGCAAATTTCGTCTATAAACTGCAAATTCAAAATTTTGAAATGAAACTCAAATCTTCAACAAACCATAACTTTTTCAAATTTTATTCGTTTTGAATGAAATATATATCAAATTAATCACATTCTCAAGATCTACAATTTAAGATACATATTGCATATTTTAAAACGTAAAATATATATATATATATATATAATTAAATTAAAAAAACTGGACTGATTTTAGCACTACAGTACTGTGTAAAAAGCACAATGAACCTGGACATATAATTGCACTGTGCAATATTAGATCTAAGGCCAGGATTAGTCCCTAGGTTCACATATAATGACGGGTTCTAATTTGAACCCAATCCTATATATATATATATATATATAATTATAATATATATATATATATATATATAAAAGTATATCTTCCTAGTAAAGTTTCAATTGAATTCGTAGAGTAGACAGACATAGCTTATTCTAATAGCTTTCCTTTTTCTTCTCTATAAAAAGAAAATAAAGCGTGTTTGACAACTAACGTTTTAGATGTACGATTTAGAAACTATTTCGCATTAAATGTAATTAATAAATTCTATTTCATAATATGTTACACTGCCAATACTATTACATCGAATGATAGTCACTTGTATAAAATGAAAATTGAAATTTTGTCACATCCAATACAGTGAAGTTAAACAAAAATGTATAATAAAAAATCTGGTCCAAAATTCTTTGAACAATTTTCAAGTATGCAAGATTCATAAGTGGAATAAACTTATGTTTTCTTTATATAGTTATTTGCTGTTTTTCTTTTCATTTTCAGGTCAGTCAAAGCATATTAGACTTGTCGCATTTATGTAGAATTGACTGATTTAATTTTCTGTTGTCTTTTACTGTTTGGATATGTTTTTACAAGCCTAGTAATTTGAACTTCAATTTAGAGATAGAAATATGTCGATATGTGATGTTTATCCTTTTCTATTAAAAGATACGTAATTTGGACTATCAGCCAACTTGTTTGTTGTGTAGTCCTATAGCATATAGTTGTCAATAATGCATCTCTTTATAACACTTTGACGCATGCATTTAACCATTGAACTTGAATCATAGTTTATCGTGTGGTTGAGAATTGGCACCAATTTTCTTGCAGTTTGATTCTAAATTTTGGTACATATTTGCAGTGCAACTAAGTTGAAAATAAAACATTATATAGGTTAGAGTTCTAGATTAATAAATATTGCTTGAATTTCTTCCTGTCAAACATCACACATAATTAATATTAAATTATTTCCATTTACTCTCGGAAAAAGATGGAACACTTATCATAAGCACGGTTTATTATTATGCCTTGCAACCAAAATTAGAAGATTCTATTATTATTATTATTATTATTATTATTATTATTAATGACAAGTTGCATGCATGGCATTCGATTAGAAGTTGCACCTACAGGTCGACAGTAGAAAAAGTATCTAATATAATTATTAAAGGTAAATATACACATTATATAAGTATATCAAATAACAAATAAATATGAATCAATATATAGTTACATTACATATAAAACTATAAGGTACATTATATATCAGATAAAAATACACTACTTTAGGAACATGTCACACGTTGCAAAGTGGATTGTGGCCCATGATATTATTTATCTGCAAATTATTAATGACAACGAAAAGAAACAAAACAAAAAAAAAAGTTCCTCTAAAAAACCATTTTAAAGATCACAAGGAAAGATATCAAAGATTAAATACTGGCATATATTTAATAGTCACCAAATAATAGGATGTCCGGTTTGTGATCTAGATGACCTTCCAAGAGAATAAAAATAAAAAATAAAAAATAAAAATGAGCGAAGGCCTCTTGCATGTACATGCGCATTATACAAAGCCTTTTGCATTTGCTCTCTACATTTTTTTAATGGAAGTAACAAAAGCTGCACATTATATACAAAGCCTCTTGCATTTGCTGTGTTATCTTATAGCAGCAGGTAATGTGTATAATAAAGGATGCAACAATATTTTAAATAGCTAATCCCATCTCTGAACTGAATAAGAATCACCAATTAAAACAAACAAATCACCAGAAAAAAAACAAAAAAAAAACTCAAACTACATAAAAAAATTAAATGAAACTGAAGGTCTGAAATCCCTCAATTCAATTTTGAGTCTCCCTTTTATGTTTTTTTTTCTAATTATTTCTAATTTCTCCAATCTCTCTAAGTCTATAATCTATAATATTGCTATTCCAACAGGTCAGAAGTCAAATTTCCCTTCATTTCCAAGACTTTTTCTCCTCTCTCATTAACTCAAACTCTACAAATTCTTGCCACAAATTAATACATACGAAAAAACAGTACGTTCTTGGTCCTTTCGTACTAAAAGCTCCAAATTAAATACTCATATTGCTAACTGTACATCATTTGGCTTTTATAGGTTTTGTTGAGTTCGATTTGTAATTATTATAGCTTTTTTTACAAAAGCTTATTCTCTTCTCGATCAGGAGCGATGGCTGCAGCGGACGGTCGATCTCTAGAAGAAACGCCGACTTGGGCAGTTGCTGTTGTATGCTTTGTACTTGTAGCAGTTTCGATTATTATCGAACACATTATTCACCTTCTAGGAAAGGTATAATTAGTCGTACTAATTATGCATGCACATCATATTAAGGGATAAATTTATAAAAGAAGAAGGGATCATAATAGAGAATTTAATTACCAACTCTCTCTGTTTTTTTAATCTCAGTGGCTGGTAAAGAAAAACAACAAAGCTCTGTACGAAGCACTTGAAAAGGTTAAAGCAGGTAACTCAAAGGCAATGTCGTAAAATATATAGATTTTCTTGTGCATGTTTTTTTTTTTTAAATAAAAAAGTTATATGTTTCTTGTTTTTCTATTTTCCTCAGAGCTCATGCTGCTGGGATTTATATCATTGATGTTAACTGTGGGACAAGGGCCTATATCGGAAATTTGTGTGTCGAAGAAAATTGGCAATTCTTGGCATCCGTGTAATAGGAAGCAAGAAAACATCCGATATAAAAAACAAGAAGATGTTGGTTTCAACGAAAATGGCCAAACAAGAAAGCTGTTGTTTGCATATTCGGATTCTGGTGGGACCCAGAGACGTGTTCTGGCTGGCGGAGGAGATGATAAATGCGCAGCCAAGGCATGATCGATCGTAATTTCGGTTAATTACAAAAAACACCCTAGAGGTTTAGTCTAATTGAAACAAACAACAAAAAAAAAACTGAGTTATATTTCAAGATTACAAATACCCCAGAAGATGAGTATTTTTAGGTAAATACAAACCTCAGGGGGGGATTCATAATTTTAAAAGATTGGGTAGAGTTTTTTTGTAATTAATCTAAAATTTAGGGTTGTTTTTATAATTAACCATTTTTATTTTACTTCTGTTTTCTGAAAGATTTATTTGAGGGGGGGATTCATAATTTTAAAAGATTGGGTAGAGTTTTTTTGTAATTAATCTAAAATTTAGGGTTGTTTTTATAATTAACCATTTTTTTTTTTACTTCTGTTTTCTGAAAGATTTATTTGAAGAACAGTAAATGCTTGTCCCTTGATGAATAATAGTTACATGTATTTAAGAACTTGATCCAACAAAAGTAACAATATATTTCTTTTCTTCTTTATTTCTTGCTCAAGAATTTTGATTAATATTTTGGCTGAGATTTTTGCAGGGAAAAGTTCCGTTTGTTTCGTCGAGTGGGATCCATCAGTTGCATATATTCATATTCGTGTTAGCTATTTTTCATGTGGTTTGTTGTTTAATCACCCTGGCTTTAAGCAGGGCCAAGGTAATATATCTTCTTTTTCTGTTTGTTTCTCATAATTCGAAAAAGAAAAATAAAATAAAATAAAATATTAACATGGTATTTTCCTCATCTACCTCAGATGAGGAAATGGAAAGCATGGGAAAGAGAATCAAGAACAGCTGAGTACCAATATTCTCATGGTATTTTCTACTACTTTTATTTTATTATATATATTTTTTACTATTATTACTTTATTTATTTTTTATTGAATTATTTGTGTAGATCCGGAGAGGTTCAGATTTGCTAGGGACACCTCATTTGGGAGAAGGCATATGAGCACCTGGAGCCAATATCCCATCCTTCTTTGGATGGTAAGATATTATATATAGACATTTTTTCATTATATTTTACCTCTCAGTGAAAAAAGGCTGTCCTAATTACACAGAAGATTGTTAATTCAGAATTATGTAAAAATTTATTTTGTTTTGTTTTTTTTATCTTGAAAATACCAGGTATGTTTCTTTCGACAATTTGTAAGATCAGTTCCAAAGGTGGACTTTTTGACTCTGCGCCATGGATTTGTGTGCGTAAGTCCATACGCTTCACGTTGTTTTACTTTTATTAACTTTTTTTTTTTTACAATAAAACTGAGTGTGTGTGTTTTGCCTGTTTGTTTGTATATCAAAATCGGCAGGCTCATTTGGCACCACATAGCCAGACCAATTTTGATTTCCAGAATTACATCAAGAGAACACTCGAACAAGATTTCAAAGTTATTGTAGGCATCAGGTGTTCATCGATAAATTATGTTTTGATAATATTTATTATTTAAATTTATATTTTAATAAATCCCGGGTAACTAGGATGTTAAACTAGTATTATTAAGAATGAAATCCTAAAATTCTGAACAAGTCAAACCAATAACAGCTTCCTCTTTTATTTCCCTCTCTTTTAACAGTCCCCCGATTTGGTTTTTCGCGGTTCTATTCTTGCTGTTCAACACTCATGGTAAGCAAATCAACACTCATTACTTTGACTATTTGTATGAAAACAATTAGCACGTAAAAACACAATGCTCCTAAAATATGCTGAAAGGTCTTTTTCGCTTAAACAGGCTGGCGTTCCTATCTATGGCTACCCTTTGTCCCACTCATTGTAAGCTCTATTTCTCAACCTTTTCATTTTCGGTATAAAATTAACCCATAAGGTGTAACCTAATTAATAATAATTATACTTAATTCTCAAATTCTCACATGCTTTATTTAATCATCACCCGATTATGCAAAGGTAAGCTTGACTTTAAAAAAATAAAATCGACTAAGCTTTCAAAATTACAAATATCACCTTCAGATCCTAATACCCGCACAGATAATCTTGTTAGTAGGAACGAAACTTGGAGTAATCATCACCAAAATGGGATTAAGAATCCAAGAACGAGGCGAGGTAGTAAAAGGGAACCCAATAGTTAAACCAGGCGATGACCTATTCTGGTTCAACCGCCCGCGCCTCCTACTTTACCTCATCCATTTCGTTTTCTTTCAGGTACTTAAACATGTTCAATGCTCATAAGATGAAAATTAAATTCTAAATTTAAAAAATAATACGTACTGATGAGCTAACCTGGTTTTTTTTTCTCCATCCTTGATATTAACTCCTGTAGAATGCGTTTCAGCTTGCCTTCTTTATTTGGTCTTGGGTAAGCATCTCTTCTTCATAACTCTGTATCTCGATTTCGGATTTCTGCTTTTTCAATGGAGATATATTTCGATCGCGTTTTTGTAGTATGAATTCGGGATGCGATCTTGCTTCAACGAAAATGTACAAGAAATGGTGATCAGGATAGTGATGGGGTGAGATTTTATGATTTTTTAGGTGTAAATTTGTTGGATGGTTTAATATGAGAATTTACAAAAACATATTGACTGACTAATACTTTTCAATACTGACAGGGTTCTGATACAAATACTCTGCAGCTATGTTACTCTTCCTCTGTATGCCTTAGTAACACAGGTCAGTTTCCAATAATCTTTATTTTTCGACACAAGTTTTTTGTTTAGGGATAATTATGAATATTACCCATCACTAAGGTTTAGCTTAATAACAAAACAAAAAAAAAACAAAAAAAAAAACAATTATATATTAAAATTGTGAAAATCCTCCCAACGTATCAAAAAAAAAAACCTTGAGGTTTCGATTTCTTTTAATAATTACCCCATCAGCGAGATATAAACATTTTGTAAAATAGCAACAAATGTCAAATGGAGATTTTTAATTTCGTATAATTACAAAAACTACCCCTGAGGTTTGGGTTAATTACACAAAAAAATAAAGGACTTAAGGTTTGTTTCTGTGTTAAATATACTTAGATAATTGAAATATATTTTTACAAATGTGAGGGGGAGTCTAAAATGTTTTTACTTATGAAGGGTCGAAGGGGATAAGGTATAGTACATAATCAAACCTCAAGGGGCTTTTGTGTTATTCTCAAGAAGATTTGGGTCCTTTGTAATTAGGTCAAACCCCAAGTGTACTATTTGTAATCATATGATTCATATCCCAATTTTTAATTTTGAAAAAACTTCAGGGGGGGTTGTAATTAGGTCAAACCTTGAGGGTACTTTTTGTAATCATACCCCTATTCCAATTTTGAAAACTCAATGGGATTTTGTGTAATTTTCAGAAAAAATAAAATTGTGGTTGTTGTAATTAAGTCAAACATCAAGAGTACTCTTTGTAATTATCCCTATTTTAAAATTTGAAAGACAACTTAAGATTGTCTTCTCCCCTTAATTAATGTGTTCTGGACAATGCCTTTAGTCATATCAGCCAATTCTAACATATTTTTTTTTTATCTAACATCAAACAGATGGGATCAAACATGAAGCCAACAATCTTCAACGAAAGAGTAGCGAAAGCATTACGTACTTGGCACCAAACCGCAAGAAAGCATATAAAGAAAAACCGTCAGACAGGATCGGGCTCGGTTACACCAATGTCCACTAGGCCAAGCACCCCACTAGGCAGCTCATCACCTGTTCATTTGCTCCAATACTTCAAAAGCTACAAAAGCGAGCCTGTCAGCATAAATTGTTCACCGACCACTTCAAATCGCAGAACCGAACCATGGCAAGCTGAACAAGATGATATTTCTTGGTCTCACCATCAAATAACTCTTGACGAGAAGATCGAAGAAGAAGAAGAAGAAGAGGAGACTCAAGAACCTGCAAATCATCTTAGCTCCCAACCACGCCAACTTGATCGAGAGATTAATGCAACGGATTTTACATTTGGAAAGGATTTGGGAGTTTGAATAATTGAAAAGGATAAACAGTAAGATCAACATTTTGGCGTGCCAGGATATTTAAGTGGCACGTAGATTGTATCAGAACTGTTTTTTTTTTTTGTTGTTGTTGTTAAATACATATGAAGTTTGTTCCAAGTTTTCATTAATGCGGTAGAGCAAACTCTTGATGACTAGCTCACTATGAAATAAAACAAATCTTGTGCTCATTGAAAAAATTTCAGTACCTAATTCTCTTATCTGAGTTAGTTCACAAATAAAATGTCGTTTAAAGAATTGGAAGAATGAACTGTGAAAAATACGAGGCAATTGTCAATCTCATACTGTTAATGCACTTCTTTAGACAATTCAACAAATATAGGGACATACCCGTATTAATGCATTATGCCGAAACCAATCAGAAACGGAACACAGATATAAACTTGCAAAAACACTATTACGCCTTGTGAACGCATCAAAGCCCATATTAATCCAATTGAGTACACATCTTAACAAAAAATCGAAAGATGGAAATAGATTAAAACGTTAATCGGGTAAACAACACTGAAATTTCTAATTAAATTGTATTTTCATCAAAGATTTCTCAACATATCCATTCCAAAACAAATATTTCAAATTTTTATTAACCCAAAACCAAGTCTTTTTCCTAACTTCCAAACACAGCTTACTATTTCTTCTTTGGACTCTTTGGACTCTTTGCAGCCTTACCACGAGCATGAACATCCTTCTTGTGCGAGCGCTTAGGCTTTAGCTCGCCCAATTTATGGCCCACCATATTCTCGATGATTGTATACGGCACGTGCTTCTTTCCGTCGTGAACCGCGATCCGACGCCCCACCATCTCCGGCACGATCGTCGAGCCCCGTGACCACGTCTTGATAAGCTCCTTCTTCGGATTCTGGCTCAGCTGCTGCAGTTTCTTCACCAGGTGGTTGGCGACGAAGGGGATCCGCCAGCTGGTCCCGCCGCCGCCGCCGCGGAGGCGGAGGACGAGGTGGAGCGTGGACTCCTTCTGGATGTTGTAGTCGGCTAGGGTTCTGCCGTCCTCGAGCTGTTTACCAGCGAAGATGAGGCGCTGCTGGTCGGGAGGGATGCCTTCCTTGTCCTGGATCTTGGCCTTGACATTGTCGATGGTGTCGGAGCTTTCGACCTCGAGGGTGATGGTTTTCCCGGTTAGGGTTTTCACGAAGATTTGCATTTTGATTGGATTACTATTTTGGGGGAAAAGGGGGAGACTGGGCAGATGAGGGTTTAATATTGGGGTTAATTTCATTTACCTCCCCTAAAGTTTCCTGAATATCGAGACCTCCCCTAATATTTTATTTATACCCAAACCTGCCAGGTATAATTATGCTAAACACGATGTGCAAATGTATTTATCAACCCACAAAAAAAATGTTTTCACTAATTTATATTTGTTTCCATTTTTGAAAATAATCGAGATGTTATAATAGATTTTATTTTTATATCAATACCCAAGATCGCCCGTTATTTTTATTTCTCGCGTTTTGCCCAGAGTATGATAGTCATATTTCTCTCAACAGTGAATTACTTTGGAAATTTTATCAAGAATTGAGAAATGTTGGGTATTTCATGTAATGTGGGTCTATATTTTGTTTTGTTCGCGCTGCCCAAATAAAAAATTGGACGTACAATACCGATCAATACAGATGGATCTAATAACCAAAAGTTTTTTTTTAAAAAAGACTACCCATGCGGCTTAGTTTAATTAATTAAAAAAAAAACAAATTTTCAAACACCCTTAAGTAATGTAGTTAACAAGTGATTTTGTTGGTTGATTAATTGGTCACATTTTAAATGGAAATATAAGTACGAACTTCATTTTACTTTACCAACGTAACTACGCATTATTATTAATTATTTTATTTTTATTAATTCTCTTGAATTTTTTTTTATGCAAAATTACGTGTTTTTGAAGGTTATATTTGATAATATTTTATAGACTTAATGTACACTTTTCATTCAGATTTTCTAATCGTACGTAATTTTTGAAAAATATTCCATTTTTGAGTTTTTTGGCTTTTCTTATAGATAAATGATAGGTTTTCGAACTTATCCGAAACATAAGCATTGACAACTCCAGATTAGACGACCAAAGGATGCACGAGAAAACAAGAAAGTCGAATAAAAGTGGAAAATGGGAGGTAAGATAGTGGTAATATGAAGAATTGAAGATTTTAAGTTGTAGATGTTTCGTATTCAAGGCATAACCCTCTCATATGAAATCGGTGTCTACGGATTGTTAAAAGATATAATCACAACTTTCATGAAGACATCTATGTCTGATTCGACCATCTTAAGGGTCAAAACTAAAGTTGAAAGCACACCCGAGTTGCCACCCGGCGTATAACTCAGGTGCACAAGTCGTAGATCACACTGGACAACACGCCCGACTTGAGACTCAACTTAACACCCGACTTACAAATCGAATTCATATGAATTTGCGAAGCATTAGAGTGGCACCCAACTTAGCACCAAACTTACAAGTCAGGTGCGGCGTGAAAATCAGAGTTATTAGGGCTGCGTTTTTAGGGAGTTTGGACCCACATAAACCTTATACCCCCTGAATGTAAACAACATCAAAAAATATATTAGGAAGAGCTTATAACATATTATTGGAGGAGACTTGGGAGCCAAGGACAGAGGATTGAATCCATTTCATCCACGGGACGACAAGACGGAGTTCCCACGAGTCATCGTGGTTCACAATGGCTCTCCTCTCTCTTATCGTTATTAGATTAAGTTTGTTAGTGTGTTGTACAAACATATTTTGTTTAACCACGTCCGTTTAATTGCTTTGATTCTGGACATGAAAGTTGATTGATAACTCAAGTGTTTATGATATTGAAGTATTTTATTTATTAATTTTTTACTACTTATTCCGTTTATATCTTGTTAATAAATCTTTATGTGTAATTGATCACTACTTTAACATGTCCTTGCAAAATATTGAATATACACTAACGTGACCTGAGGCGGTATTTAGGCAATAATATAGACAATATAGATCGGAATATTAATGTTCATATGTCTAATGGGAGATAATCTTAGGAGCCTTTTTTCAACTAAATTACATGTATCGGCCTAGCGGTGTACGGACATACGGGTAATTGAGTTTATGCAACTTTACAGCCCTAACTAGGAGCGAGGATTAGTTTCACGCAACCTTATATGATTAGACTTTAATTAAAATGCTATTTATCATAAAATAACAAAGAGTTGTCAATCGAAACCATGTATATGAAACAATGATTCTCATATTATATTCCAATATTTATTTTTTGCTTTGTTTGTTTTTATATTAATAAGGTCTAAGTTAATATTTAAACATATAAATAAAATCAAACTACTACTATCAAGGTACTCTAGAAAAAATCCCTGTGGATTCGGAATTTTCATATATTTATAACATATGCTTAACCACTGTTACAATTGAATCTCGTACACTTGTGGTAGTAAAATTAATAGCAATCAAGTTTTTGGCATCGCTGTCAGGGACTATTATATTTTTATAAGTAGCTTGATTTACTTTAGACTAGATTTGGTAGTTTTCAATTTTAATTTTAGTTTTGATTTTATTTTTACTTGTCTTGTTACATTAGTATTATTATTTGCTTGTGTATAGTGCATGGCCACATATTCTGGGGGTGGTGGTGGTGGTGGAATGCATTTCCACTTAATTTAGAGCTCGTAGAAACCCCTGTGAAGTTAAAGGTGGCAAAACGAACCATGGATAAATGGGGCTACAGACATATACAAGGTGATGGTAACAGTTCTGAGAGATGAACAAATTGAGAATGCAAGGCCGAACGTGCATGATAATTGGATGTATGACGAGCACAAGATGCATTAGAATGGTCATTGGCTAAACAACAAGTAAGAGAACGGGCTGAAAATGAGCAGCATGCTTGAGATGAGACGAGATGATTTCGCGATGAGACTCCACATCACCCTCTTCGTGATAATTTCTGAAATATGAGAAATTGAACTTATGGGGGAATGACGCACATTTTTATCCAGTCTAATAATTTTGAAATAAGGTATTACTTGATTAAAATTATTTCCCAAGAGCACGTTGGGGGGGGGGGGGGGGGGGGGGGGGGTCACCAATTGAAGACCCTTATGAACATCTAGCTCGTTTCTTGCAAGTGTGCGATCATCAAAATATAAATTGCGTGTCACGAGATGTTTTGTCTACGCTTGTTTCCTTTCTCTTTAAGGGACAAGGCGATACATTGGTTGATATTGGTATACGATGGGAGCATTATGATGTTCGGTGTATTGAAGGATAAACTTCTTGCCAAAATATTTTTGCCAGCGAAAATGATGTACTTAACGAACGAGATTATGATATTTACGCAAGAAGATTCAGAGCCATTGTGCGAGGCTTGAGATAGATTTCGAGAGCTAATTAAAAGGTGTTATTAACACAAGATTTCGGAGAAACAATAAATATATTTCTTTATCATGGTTTAAGAAGTCAAACTTGAGCTTTGATCGATGCGGTCGTCGGTGAATCATTGTTGGCAAAAATTGCTCTCATTGAGAACATGGTTATGATGGTTTATCAATGGTCTTCTGAAAGGTCATCTATGGAGAGAGTAGTCGAGGTGAAATAAGTGGATCCACTCAAGGAAATTACCAATTGACGATTCTAACAAATCAATTACAATAAAAAACCGAGGGAGAAACACTTAAGAATGAGGTTGTCCGCCAGATCCATTAGAGGTGAATTATATGGGGCAACTTTACAACAAGAACTGGGGAGGATTTTATCCTAGTTATTGAAATAATGACAACTTTCCATGTGGTACTACGAAGAATGTACTTCAACCTCCTCCGAATTTCAAGGTGGTCAATGATGAAATAGTTGAAGAAAACAAGCGATCATTAGTGACCACTCCCTAATTTACTAGGGATTGGTTCGATTTATAAAAAGTTATCCGTTTTTATACTCTATGTATCGTAAGTTACTCTTTGATTGAATGTACTTTACAAATTATGAAAAACTTTTTTTACACAACATTTGTAGTTTTGCTATTATATTTTTTTCATCATCACTAATCATGACTTTTAAGCCATTACGACTGGTCACTCTTGATATAGTAACGTGTAATTGGTCTTGATTAAAAACCAACTTCTTTAAAAAAAAGTGCAACGTGAGAAATAGAATAGTTTAATATTTTATGCACATATACAAAACTCAAACTCATTATAATCCATGCAAAAAAGAAAACAATTCAACAAAATATTTTTATTACTTCACTATAACATAGGTACATTATTTAATAAAAACCTACAAATATGTGTATAATAAGTTTCGTAAATGTATGATTGTCGAAAAATACAATTAGTATAATTCTTGATCAATACAAGCGATATAACTATTGAAATTACATTATCCGTTAAACCATCAAGTAGTATATTAAAATAGCAAGGACCATCAAGTAGTTCATTAAATAATTTAATGAAAAATATATATTTGGAATTCCAAAAATATATTATATGATCTCCAATACATCTTTTCTAGTATATTACCCATGCCTTGCATGGATAAATTTTTAATTATTATTTTTTAATCACAAGGGTAACTTGAATGTTATTATTTTTTAAATTTGAATCATTAACTATACAAAGTGATTATATATATGTAGAGTTAAATTATATATATATATATATATATATATATATATATATATATATATATATATATATATATATATATATATATATATATATATATATATATATATATATATATATAGTGTGTGTGTGTGTGTGTGTGTGTGTGTGTGTGTGTGTGTGTGTGTGTGTGTGTGTGTGTGTGTGTACAAATGATTTTATTTTTTTCTCTTTTAACACAATACTATTTAAAAAAGAGGTTAAAAAAGATTGTTTTTGAAATGAATGTATTTACAAATTATGAAAAGCTTTTTTGTACATAACATTTTTAGTTTTGTTTTTACATCTTTTTCTTCGTTGCAAATCAGAATTTTTAAACCCTTACGATTGGTCACTCTTGATATAACTACACACACGTGGTCATGATTGAGAAATGGCTCCTCAAGAAAACTTCAACATGAGTAATAAAATCAGGATTTTTAAACTCTTACGATTAGTCACTCTTGATACAACAACATACACTTGTCCATGATTGAGAAATGGCTTCCTTAAGAAAATTCCAATGTGAGAAATAGTGTCTTCCACTTTTGTTGATTGTTATCGCGTATGAAACACTATTGAAAATATCACCTAATGTACAGTTGGTCATGATTGAAAAATGGCTTACTCAAGCAAATTCAATCATGTGAAATAGAGTGTCCTTCACTTTTGTTGATCGTCATCGCTTATGAAATATCATTTGAAATATCACCGAAAGGTACAGTTGGTTCCAACGTGGGAAATAGAGTGTTAGGAGTGGCCGGGTCATGGAAAATAAAGTTTCTTCGCCCGAAGAAGATTCTATGCCGCTGCCCGTTCAAAATGAGAGTGTAGCACTGAATGCCACCCCAACACCGACAAATGTTGAAAAGGAAGTCGAACCTTCAGGAGTTCTTCATAAGGCATCCAACCCGTATCGACCTCCTATTTCATTTCTGAGCCACCTTCAACCAAAAAAGCAAGACAAGCAATTTCTTGACCTTTACAATATGCTTTCTAAAGTGAATGCTAATCTTCCTTTACTGATGTGATAAGGAACATTTCCGCGTATGTAAAGTTTTTCAGAGACCTTGCTTCAAAGAAAAGACATTTTGGTGACAATGATTTTTTTTTAAATGCGGTGAGCATTATCTTAATTAACCCCCTTCCCCCTAAGGAGAGTGACCCTGAGAGTTTTTGTATAAAAATCACGTTGGGAAATGAAAAAGAAACTCGGGGTATGCTCGACCTTGGGGCGGAGATTAATCTAATGTCGTTCTCTATCTATGAGCAGTTTGATTTAGGTGACCTCAAGCCGATGAAGATGCGAATCAATTGGCAGACCGTTCCATCCGATATCCCAAAGAAATTATAGAAGATGTCCTCGTGCAAGTCGATAGCCTCATTGTGCCCGTCGACTTCGTTATCTTGGATTTCGGTGAAGTGCGGGATGATAGCGGGGAGCACACCATTTTATTAGGTTAACCATTCATGGCCACAACCAATACGTTGATGGATGTCAAAAACGGCAGCATGACCTTCTCTATTTTGGACGAAAAGGTCACTTTATCCATCCATGATTTTCAAAAAAAACTCCCTCTTCATCCATGAACACCAAATGCTAATTTATTGATCCCATCGCCCCCTACTGCAAGAGAAGCTTGAAGAAGAATCTGTTGTTCATGAGTTTCTTACTCAAGACAACACCTCATGGCTCACCAAGGATGATGATTGGTTAGAGCCCAATTTAGAGGGGTGATTGATCTTTGTGAGCTAGGAGGCGAGAAACCAGATATTAAACCTAAAGCGGAACTCAAGCCCCTCCCAAGTCACCTCAAGTATGTGTTCCTTGAAGAAGGTTAAAAGAAGTTCGTCATCATTTTTGCTGAATTAACGAGTGAAGAAGAGAAAGTATTGATTGGCGTGCTTAAGAGATTTTAAGGAGCTATCAAGGGAATTAGCCCCACCACATGCATGCACCACATTATCTTGGAGGAAGGAACGAAGCCGGTTCGAGATAGTCAATGTCATTTAAATCCAAACTTGAAGGAGGTCATAAAGAAGGAAATTTTAAAATTATTGACGAAGGAATTATTTTTCCCATGCTCGATAGTGAGTGGGTAAGTCCCGTTCATGTGGTTCCAAAAAAGGGTGGCATCACGATCATCGAAAACGACAAGGGTGAGATTGTATCGACTCAATTGACCACCGGTTGGCGCATGTGCATTGATTATAGGAAGATTAATGCTGCCACAATGAAAGATCATTTCTCACTTCCGTTCATCGATTAATTGCTCGACAAATTGGTCGGCTACCACTATTATTGCTTCCTTGATAGCCTCTCCGGATACTATCAAGTAGTCATAGCTCTAGAAGACCAGAAAAACACAATCTTCACATGCCCATTTGGGACATTCGCTTTCCGGAGGATGCCTTTGGTCTTTTCAGTGCGCCGACAACTTTCTAACGTTGCATGCTATCCATTTTCATGGACATGATCGATGAATTCCTTGAGGTTTTCATGGACGATTTTTTGGTATTGGGCCCATGTTTTTACTTGTTGTTTAAATGGTCTAAATGGGGTTCTTGAGCGTTACATTGATAGTAATTTGACACTTAGTTGGGAAAATAGTCATTTTATGGTAAAGAGTGGCATTGTTCTTGGTCATATTATGTCGAGTAGGGGTTTAGAAGTAGATAAGGCGAAAGTCTATGTTATTGAAAGTTTACCCCCTCCTACAAACGTAAAAAGTATTAGAAGTTTTTTAGGACATGCAGATTTTTACCGATGATTTATCAAAGATTTTTCAAAAATTAATCGCCAGTTATGTCAATTGCTTGGCCCTGATGTGCCTTTTGTATTTGATGAGTTGTGTCTATACGCTTTTAACTTGCTTAAAGAAAAACTCACTACGGCTCCGGTGGTCGTTGCTCCAAATTGGTCCCTCCCCTTTGAAATAATGTGTGATCCATCGAACGATGCGGTGGGAGAAATTTTGGGTCAACGGGTAAACGACATTCTTCGCGTCATTTACTATTCGAGTCTTATGTTGAATGAGGCTCAAAGGAATTATACCACCACCAAAAAAAGAACTTTTGGTCGTAGTTTTCTCACTTGAAGAATTTCGCTCTTATATTGTCGATTCTAAGGTCATAGTCCATAGCGATCACGCGGCTCTCCTTCAGCTTTTTAATAAAATTCAAAGCAAGCCGCATTTGATTTGATAGATACTTCTATTTTAAGAATCTGATGTCAAGATTTGTGACAGGAAAGGTTGTGAGAACGTAGTAGCCAACCATTTGTCTCGTTTAATTGTAGAGGACAATTTGCATGAGTATGAACATATTAATGATGTTTTTCCTTATGAACTTGCGTATGCTATTTCTTCTCACCCCACCTCATGGTATGTTGATATTGTTAACTATCTTGCATGTGGCCATTTGAGAGCCGATTTATCCTTCCAGAACGAAAGAGATTTCTTTCAATTTGTAGGCATCACTTTTGGGAGGATCCGTGTCTTTTTCGGTGTGGGAAGGATGGAATTATTTGGACGTGTCACTACTGCAGAAAATAGTTTTAAAGGTGGTTCCAGCACACTTTTAACGGCGGTTTTTGAACCGCCTTTAAATCCACCGCCTTAGAAAGTAATGCATACGGCGGTTTGTTCTTAACTATCTTCCACCGCCGTAGTTGTTTACGGTTGTTGTTCTTGAACCGCCGTAGAAAGTGATGCCTTTTACAGCGATTTTTCTTGAACCGCCTTAGAAAGTAATGCCTTTTTACGGCAGTTTAAGAACTGCCGTAGAAAACAACGGCGGTGGATTCTATGGCGGTTCTTGAAAAATACCTTCTAGAAATTCTATTTTCAGAATGGATATTTTACGGTGGTTTTTAAAAAATACCTTCTAGAAAGTAGTAAAAAAAATTAAAAAAAAAAAAAAGAAATGAAAGCAGGTGCCCCAAAACAGAAAAATACTGGATATTTTGAATATTATTAATTATTTCAACAAAAAAAATACACCAAAATTAAATAAAAGCAGGAAATTAAATAATTTAAATAATTGTGATTTTAATATTCTACACTAGCGGTGCATTAAACATTCTACATCTTTATCAATTTTCTGGTCAAAACAACCATCATTTTTGAATCTCTTCAACTAAAAACAAACACAGCCACTGATGGGGCATGGTTAAAGGAAAGTTACTTCTCAATAGATAATTGCTCCTTGCACTTTTCACATACCATCATTTTTGAATCTCTTCAACTAAAACACAGCCCACTGATGGGCATGGTTAAAGGAAAGTTACTTCTCAATAGATAATTGCTCCTTGCACTTTTCACATGTAAACTTGGTCTCTATATCTTCATTTTTTTCAACCTTTGTAAAATATTGAAGAGCTGTTAAAAGGTCGTCTGCATCCTCAATCTCCAAACTTAAGTCGATTGAAGGCTCATAAGTGCCAGAACAGTGACCACAGTTACAACACTTGAGCTGCAATCATAAAGCTCATGTAGTTAAGAAGGCTAACTACAAAAACTAACCCTCACTTTAGCCCAAAAATAGAACAAACCCAATTTCATTTAAAACTGCAAATACCCCCTTGAAATTTTTTTTTTTTTTTTAATAAATTGCACCTACAAGAGGATTTCTTGTCACATTTAGACTTAAACCTCAAGGTAACTTATTTAATTAACCTAAAAGTATATTATATCTAAAACATGTACCTTCCTGCAAATAGTCATAGGATCATCAGAATAAAAAGGTGGGTAGCCAACAAGCATCTCATACATAATTGCGCCCAGCGACCACCTGCAAGCAATATACAAAAATGAGAACAAATTCAAATTTCTTCGGCATCGTTTGCTCAGAGTAATGCATCACTACGGAAATTGCTGAAGTAGTTCTTACTAGATTTTATAATACATAGTGATGACACATGCATATCAGTTTAAAAGGCCCTCATGAGTAACATATTACAGAAAGTGAAGCTTTAAAATAGGTGTCAAAAGCCCAAGCCCAAGAATAAGTAAACTAACACAGAAATTTAGGAAAGTCACCACATGAAAAAAAAAAAGGTGAACTCATTAGTCACAACTCCATGCTGTATCCGCTCTTCAATAGCGCACTTCCGGAGCAATATAGTCAGGTGTTCCGACAGTTGAAAATGCCTTGAAAACAGGACAGTTATGAAAATTAAATATCGTAAAACTGGAGATTAATTTTTTATATTTCCTTGCAACGTGTTCTCGCTTTGCAAAATTGCGAATAAGAATCAAAACAGAAGTGCCTATTGCTGCAAAGTGCTTTCTGCTTTTTGCTTCTTATAAATTACATATGGTGCTTACCAATTTTCGTCTATTCATCTGCCAATGCTGAAGTTGTTCTTGAGGACTCCTCCAGTTACTACAATTGGCCGCATCAGGAAAGCGTCTATCGATGTCCATTGGTTCCCTTATATGTTCATCATCCATTGCCTCATTTTCGCTCACCGTAGATAAAGTTCTACAATCAAGGGGCTTGCAGAGACCAAAGTCCGAGAGCTTCATGTGACCGTTCTTATCAAGAATAAGGTTGTCCGGTTTGATGTCCCTAAAGAATAATTAATGTTTGGGAAGTCAGATTGATAAATAAGTTCAAGAAGTACACTCAGGGAGCCTAACCATTACGAAAGTCCCCTAAACTAAAAATTATAATAAAAGAATTTTAAAAAATGGAAAACCCTAAAAAAAACAAACTAACTAAAAAACTACAAGAAGAACCCTAGAATGAAAAAAACCACTAAAAACCTAAAAAAAACTAATAAACCCCCAAAAAATAAATAAGTGTAATATGAATGAATGAAATAATAATAATAATAATAATTATTATTATTAATAAATAATACTGACTGTTATTACCGAAGCTAACTCCTCGATCATGATGGTTCGGTTCCCATCCTTATCAAAAAGCTCATAGGCGCAACGGGCGTGTTGCTCCCATCTATCAAGAGCTTCTAACTGATAAACAGTTGATGCAGCAGCGCAAAATTCTCATAAGTCAAAGGTGTCTTTCAGGAGTTTATTTACAAATGCGCCTCAACATAATAGATAATTGGTTTTCAAGCAGAACAATACAGCTCAATATGCCCAAAAAAATGAGACTATAATCTCGAACATGTCCCCCAAATGCATTGTCAACAGGCAATGCAAAAATGCGTAGTAATTTCTTCTAAAGCGTGTACATCAAGCATACATGGTAAATTTTGGAAAAGAACCCCCTCATCATACATGGTAATTTCGTGGTCAGCCATATGCTTACAATGTAAATACATTTTTTTCCCATCGACTTTCAGTTGATTTTGTAAATTTTCCAAAAATTAAATCACAACTTTCGAGAAATCTTTGATGCTAAACTAAATAACAACGGACTCAAATTATGAGAAACTGACAAATAAATCAGCATGACCCAACAATTTCAGTAGACAATATATATATAATTAAAGAGAAAAATCAAACATACTAGAGATCTGGAGAAGTGCAGAAGAGTGTACCCTGAGAAAGAGCTCGACAACTCAAAGACGATGAGCTCAGGCACGACGTCAACCTTGCCGACACCACCGCACTGTGCAGCAGCAGCATGGATGCCGCGGCCCCCAACTCCACCGGAGACCTAACACCCAATTTGATTTCCCATATTATTCAGAACTAACAGTAAACCATAAAATGAAAACAAATAAATAAATAAATGAAACAATAGTATAGAATTATGGGTACCTAGAGAGAGAAAATCAGTGAAGGGGAGAGGAAACTGAACTTGGAAGGAGAGAGAGTCTCGTACGTGATGTCGCGGCTGATATGTTCGAAGAAAAAGAAGAAGCTGGTTTTGAAATTGCGGATTTGAGGGTGGAAATGGAAGACTTGCTGAAAATTCGGCTGCATCTGGACGCCATTGTTGAATATAGACAGCAGCAGATCGATTAACAGAAAGGAGGGATAAAAGTGTTCGAAAAAGTGATAAAAGATAGTATTGTTGAGTTTGGGGTTTTAGGGTTTAGGGGAAATATGTTGATGGGCTCCGTCTATAAGTTTCGACCAAAATTGGACCTTCTCCAAAAAGCATCAATTGAGTTTACAGTGAAACTGAATAGCAGAGCTTCAGAAATTCATCAATGGCGTAGAGGCGGTGGGAGGGATGGGCCGCGTGTAGCCCCTCGAAGTGATGGCCATGAGGTGTTTGATAAGGTGTTTTTTTATTTCTATAAAATGGAGGAATAAAAGGGAGAGTTTTAATTTTGTTACTTGTTCTGGTTTTGGGGAATAAAACAGGAAATAAAAAAAAAAATCTTTTTATTTTTTTATTTATGACGTGGCGAATGCAAATCGTCGGATGAGATACGGATCGACGGTTGAAACAACTTGCTTTAGCAAGACGAGTATCGGTGACATGGCAGACTACTTTCTACGGCAGTTCTTATGAAACCGCCGTTAAATGCCATCACATTCACGTCGGTTCTAAAAACCGACGTTAAGTTCAGCGAACTAATTAACCTGTAAACTAATTAACGTCGGTTCTGAAGGAACCGCCGTGAATACCTATTAACTCACGGCAGTTCATTAAGAATCGACGTTAATTTAGTTCAGATTTAACGGTGGTTTTAGGAAAACCGCCATCAAATGTAGGATTCTACGGCGGTTTTTAGAGAACCGCCGTTAAATGATGGACTTAACATCAGTTTTCTGGAAAACCGCCGTAAAAATACATTTAACGGCGGTTTTCCAAAACCGCCGTGGAATGCAGTTTCTGCCATAGTGTGTATTCCAGAATACGAGCAACAAAGCATCCTATCTTTTTGCCACAATCAACAGTGCGACGACCATTTCGGAGGATAAAAGACTGCTTTCAAAGTCTTTCAATCGGGATTTTATTGGCCGATGCTTTTTAAAGATGCTTATGAATTTTGTAAATCATGAGACCAATGCCAACAAACCGGGAGTATTGGAAAGAGGAACGAGATGCCATTGACGAGCAACCTTGTTGTGGAAATATTTGATGTGTGGGGCATATATTTTTATGGGAAATATTTGTGGAAGTATTTTATGAGTACATTTTAGTGGTCGTCGACTACGTGTCTAAATGGGTTTAAGCTATCCCCACCAATACGTGTGATACCAAGGTTGTACTTAAGTTCACGTAGAGAACATCATTAGTTGGTTCGGGTGCCCATTAACAAGTTGTTTTCAAGGTTGATGGCACAATGTGGGATCAAGCATAAGGTTGCCACGGCATACCACCCTCAAACGTGGGACAAGTGGAGACAAGCAACAAATAAATCAAAGCAATCCTTGAGAAAACCGTCCAACCGAGCTGGAAGGATTGGTCGACAAAGCTTAAAGACGCTCTTTGGGCATATAAAACGACGTACAAGATGGTCTTGGGAACTAGCCCCTGTCGACTGGTATACAGAAAGGCGTGTTATCTTCCTATAGAATATGAGCGACGAGCCTACAGGACTATATGAGCCATAAATTACGATTTGAAATAATCCGGTGATGTGGTGGTGGGGGGGCTACAACTCAAAGAGCTTGACAAGATAAGAAATGACGCTTATGAAAAAAATGGCGAGATATACAAAAGGAAAGTGAAGCTTCAACATAATAAGAAGCTCATTGTTAAAGATCTCAGGGCTGACATGCAAGTTTTACTCTATAACTCTCACCTCCGTTTATTTCTCGAGAAGCTCGAGTCACAATGGAGTGACCCGCTCTTAGTCGAGGAAGTGATGTCATACGGAGTGGTGAAGTTAGTTAGCAAGAAGATCCAAGAATGCTTCCAAGTCAACGACCATCGTGTCAAAGCATACTTTCAAGGATCAAAACAAACCCATGATGGAGACCGATATTTTTGAGGACCCACCTATCGCCTAGCCAACTCGAATTTGTCAATCTAGGGACATTAAACAAATGCTTCTTGACAGGTAACCCAAGCATTTCATATCCTTTTTTATGAAGATTTTGTATTCTTGTATTCGTCCTTTAATTTTTCTTTTTGCTTTTGATACTTTCTCATTTATTTTCCTCTTGTCCGTGTTGTAGGGAGTATCATGTCAGGGATAGAAGATCGATTATGGACTCCAGGAGGCATTTTCAAAGGGTCTGAGGTTTTGCTCGAGAAACGGTGGTCAAAGGAGAGAATACGAGGCATAACGGACACAGAACACCCATCGATCGATGAGTCGGTCAATGTGCAGTCGACCAAGTACCCCGCACGCATCTATGACCTGTAGATTCAGCGTCGATGTCGATGAAAACTCTTGTTGATCCCGTCGGTCGACGTCTTGCCGATATAAACTCTTTGTCCAACTCGTCGATGGCCCGTTAATCGATGCCTTACCGACACAAACTATCTATCCAACTCGTCGATGGCCCATTAATTCAGCGTCGATGTCGATGAAAACTCTATATCGATCTCGTCAATGGCCCATCGATCGACGCCCTATTAATGCAAACTCTCTATCCACCCGTCAATGGCCCGTCGATCGACGCCCCATCGATGTGGACCCAAACCCGGCCCAATCGCTGACTCAAAATTTTAGTTTTTCGCCCTGACCCGTGTCATTTTTGCCCCGACCCGTGTCTTTGTATATAAATACACCACCACTCCTAACTCTTCCTCATTCTTCTTCTCTCATTTCCCAAACACCCAACAAACTTACTCTTATTCTCTCTTGATTCTTACACCTCCGACGATCTCACTCATTTTTCGGCGACCCTCCACCATGGTCTACCAACTTCGGCTACTTGAAACCTCTATTCAATTTCAGGTCACAAATTTCCTTCCACAACAAAATGGCTTGAGCTCGTTTTGTTCAAAGTTTACGTCTTTTCATTTGAAATTTGAGGTACTTCTCTTGAGCTTACTCGTTGTTTTTATCATATTAAAATTGCCTGGTTGGGTTGGTGTTTCTCTTGTTCATCTTCCTCAAATTTTTCTCTTTGAAAATCTCGCACAACACGTGCTCGCCAAAATTCCCCAAAGAGCACACCCTTCTAAATTCATTCTTTTTTGATCCCCATTTGCGTCAACTTTGTTTCACTATGTCTTGGGTGGGAAAAAGGAAAGATATTTCGGCAAAATACGAGGCCCGATTTCCATCTACTCGAAAGATGAGGGAAAGGTTTTTGTTTTAATTAGGACTTGGGGATTCGCGACCCATCGAGCGATCGATTTTGGAAATGTGGAGGAATGTGCCCAAGAGGGCTCGGAACATTATGAAGCCGTATTAAGGTATATCGAAGGGCTACGGTGCACCAAGTTCACTCAGATGGAGCTTCCCGGATACCGCGAACTCGTGCTTGAGTTTTCACCACTTTGAGCATCTTCGCCGGCTGGACGTTCATTTGCCGACTTGGTGGCAACAAGACTCGAGGGAACAAATGATTATTTAAAGAAATTTTCGGGCTTGGTAGTAATGGCGTTCCCCAAGACGACGCATTTGATGTTGTCGTCTTTTGGTATGAATTGACAGGAGGAAACACGGTCTCTTACAATCGGTTTTTGATTATGAGGATTCAAGATGACGCAATCTACGTCGCCTATAAATTCCTCACCCATGTAGCACTTTATAAACAAGAGGCAACCAACGTTATAAAACCCAAACTTTACATGTTGTGGTGCCTCATCAACGGTCGACGCCCGCATATCTTTCATCTTCTCTTTAATGGAACTCAAAATATTTTGGAGAAGAAGCCGGACAATAAAACATCCCTCTTATCCTTCGTCCCCATTCATTATTGGCCTCGCTCGTCACTTCGGGTGCAATCCGATCAACATGGATCTAGCGATGATCGGAATCACCTACCTTCTAACGGCCAAACGAAATGCGGAAAATGTGGCTCGCCCTCGAGACCTCGCACAAGGAGGATCTTCGGCTCATCACCCCGAAGAAAATGAGGAAGAAGAAGTTCCACACACCAGATCAGGCCCGCGCCAAGGTTGGGATCAATTTGCAAGGAGAATCAAGAATTCCAAATGAGGATGTTCGAGAAACTCTGACTTATCAATGAGAAAACCGATAACAATCACGAAAGCAATCGTTGAAGTTTTCAAAATTTAAGAGCTCACCTCTCCCGAATCGAAGAGCGTTTTGGCCACGCGGCTTCTTCTCAAGCGATTGATCACCATCTGGAAATGGATCTTAACGACAATCCTCCCACTTAGTATCCCTTAAAAATTGACATTTTTTATTATTTTTAAATTGTATGTTATCGTGTATATCATTCTTCTCCACTAACCTCTTTTTGTAGGCTCCTCTCACTCAACCTCCCATTGGATGTCACTTCACACTCGACACATCATCACAAATGCGACTATAGGGACGTATTTCTCTCTTCCCTTTTACCGTATTTTATCTTATTCTATGTGCAATGTGGGTATTGCATGATTTGTGTGTGTGTGTGTGGGGGGGGGTGGGGGGTGATTAACATGTATTTTTCTTGATTTTCATACATGTTTGGGTGGTATTTTAGTTATATATGTGATTAATTTCGGTATAGGTTGGATAGATTGCGCATATTTTCATATTTATGTATCTCTGGATTATTTTACCGTATTTTAAGTTTATTTAAGGGATTTTGAAGTGTTCGGTCTTAAGATGGATGAGTATGGGCCCGCGAGTGGAAGTGTTAACAAGACTGGGCCTCGATTTGATGTGTTACCGCTGAAACTAGGTATGTTGTCCAGTGTCAGAACAATTTCGGGAATTTAGAGCCCTCGGCCCATAAAACGAACAGGCCCAGTTCCGTGCCCTTAAAAGCAGAGGCACCCAGTAGAACAGAGGACACACCGGACACGCCCAACTGGGGTTTCTTCCTTGTCGAACCTCTTAGGATTGACAACCCCAAGAGTGTTCTTTGTTTTCTCCACTTTTCTTCTTTTTCTCTCAATTCAAACTATATATTTAGTATATTTTAGATAATTACTTAGTTTTTATAAACCTTAGATTAATTAATTAGTAGTTCTTAGTTAATTTCGCATTTGGACAATGTTACTCTTCTTCATTAATTAGTAAGCTTTCGATTTTCCTTGCTTAATTAGTTTCTTATACTTTTTAATTATATGCTTGTCAGAATAATTGTTCTTTAACACACACACACACACACACACACACACTCAAGCTTTTCATGGTTCTTGGATGTGTTGAGTTTGTGTTATTGAATATCTTAATGATTGTTGGCTAGATCTTATGGGTCTAGTGCCTAGAATCATTTAAAACCATCAATTGGGATTGTTGGGTACTTAATCTACAAGTTGGGATTAGCAACCCTAACTCGTAGGTAAGGTGTTCAATGAAATGCTCAAGTGGTCATGGAGATGATTCTAGAGCCCTAGACCCTTGATTTCTAAAATCTTTTCAAAACTTTTGATTTCATTGTTCGTCGTTTGAGTCAACGTCTTGATTCCAAGTGTTTAGATTAGCTTTTCGTTATTTCTTATTCGTGAAAACAAACACAAAAAGAGCCTCCGATTAGTTTTTCTCGAGAGACTTAAATCGGTTCAACTTGCCATCCTACAAGCGAACTCGTACTCTTGCGAGCAAAATTTTTAATCCTGAAAAACTTATATTTATAAAGTAGGTGCGGAAAGCTCGAATCAGGGGGGTTGTCCTTATTTAGTAATTTCATTTGTATGCGTGCTTGTGTATATGATTTGAGTCATTTGGATTAATATTATTTGAAACCTTGGCAAAGTGACGTGGTCAGATGCTTTGGTTAGGTTACTTAGACTTCCGTTCGACATTAGTGTAATTGTGGGGCATAAAGTGTAGGAAACCTATGAAGTGTTTTGAAATTGTTCTATTCGTGCAATTCATTCTGAGAGTTGAATACTCTTTACTAGCCCCATTTTCAAATGTGCACTATAGGAATTTTTGTAAATTTTTCATTTTATTTTTTGAGACGTTAAAAACTCCATGTGTTTATCGAAAAATATTGTAAGTTTCATTTAGCAACAAGAGATTGGAGTCAATAAACTATCATTATTGAGTTGTACATATCATGTTCGTCTAGTACCTCATGTTTATGGGTACTAAAAAAAATCAAAATTAAAAAAATGGTACAAGAAGAGAAGCTTTTGTACAAGTGATGTTTATATAATAAGTCGTGCAACCCTTGTACACATTTTTATTTTTACTTTTTTTAGATTTTAATGTTAAAGAGGTGCATAGATGATTGGGCTAATAGGGTGCCGACTTAGTGGTTTGAGCATGAATAGATCTTATCCGAGGCATGGATGAGAGACGTGTAAGAAGGGCAACACGTTACTTTTAGGCGTTCAGAAGGGATTCTAAACTTCTTATATCAACCTATCGTGTCGTCCTTTTAGTGGAGTTTCTAATTGGATTAATACATAACTCCTCGAATCATTTGAATACATTAGTTTTTAGTCTATTGGGCATTTGGGTCTTTCTTGTCTATGTCTAGGCTCGGTTTTTCTTGGGGACAAGAAAAAGCTAAGTGTGGCGGAGTTGATTTGTACATATTTGTGTGTATTTTTTTTATTTATTCTTGCATCTTTCTTTGTATGTTGTAGTGGGTTTTATGTCGTCTTTTCTCTCGTTTTATTTTTCTTTTAGCTTTTACGTAGCTTGTGTCGACTTTTATTAAAATTTCAGTACTCTTTCTTGTATGTTTTGTAAATATTTACATTAGTTTGGTTTTCTTGTCTTTCTAGTCAACCAAGCAGAGCCAAGCGTGTCCCCGAGAGTTATGATTAGATCGAATCGGCGAAAACATGACAAGGGTTCATGAAAGAAGCCCGTCGAAAGCATTAGTCTATCGACCTGCCGAGGAATGCTTGCTACCATCGATCGACACGCCACTTTGATGCATCATCTACGTGCGCCTGTTGCTGCTTCGACAGCCTGAGTCACTTAACTTGCCAAGAACTTCGTGCCATCGTTGATTGACAAGAGTCATCAATGTACAATGGACATGTTGTTGTTCCTCACCATCGACCGCCACCATCGATCGACACAAGATCGACGACGGTGATACCATCGATTGATGCAAGTCGATGGTCGATGGACGATCGTCATTTCTGGATAAAATTATTATGGCTTCCTCCTCGACTCACACTATTTAAGAGGCAACACTTTCCAAATGCGAACAGATCTGGATACTTACATATTTCTGATATATAAGACTCATCTTTACATAACTTGTTCACTTCCTTTTCTCCTTGGGTAATTTATAAGAAACATAGCTTGTGTTCTTGGTTTTAAAGACGACAATAACTTGGATTTTGAGAGGCCAACTCGCGTGGGAATTTCTCTGTCTCTTTTGGTGATTAATATTTCACGAAAGGGTAATTTCAATTCTAGATTCTTTGCATCTTTCTTGTGAACTTCAGTAATTATTTAGAAATTATTGGTTTATTGTGTATGGGTTTTGGTTTAGTTTTTTAGTTTGGTATTGAATTTGTTAATGAAGGGTTATTGGATTCCATTGTTAACTTCAAGCTTTCAAATCAAAATTATTATTTTTTCGGTGTTTAGAATATAGACAATTTTACAATTCCTATTTTGACTTTGATTTAATTATCGAACACCTTAAGTTTCCTTACATGTTTTATTTTCGTTCTTTGTGGTGTCCAATTCTTGCACTCTTGTCCAAAACTTCATCAAAATGCACAAGAGGGGTGATGCATTCAACCAAATCCCCAATCTCAACCTCCTTATACACCTCTCCCAAAAGAGAATTCAAGTTTGAATTACCAAAATCCAAGGTGGGCTCCACCACATCAAATATAGGCACCTTGTCTAAACGAAGTCAGTTTACCTCATCCCGAGCTTCATGAACTTATATGAGTGAAGTTGGTATAGTGTGATGACTGTAGCATGGATTTTTACACGAAGGGGACAAGGGATAATAACCATAGCTCGAATTATAAGAATATGATTTGCGAGGAGCATATGAATCATTATATCTCGAATCGTGATATTCGGTAGGGGGAATATAAGGCTCGAAACTCGAATTATAGGAATTTGATGTAGGTAGAGCAAATGAGTCGTATGAGGGGTTAAAGCCCGAATTATAAGAATGTTCAACCGAGGCATAAGAATCGTTAAAGATTGGACAGTAGGAATCATGTGGCAGGGCGTGAGGGCTAAATCAAGGATCGTAGTGATCGGGTGGAGTATATGAATCAACATGGCTTGAATCGTATGAAGTTGAGGACGGGGACCATTGATCGCTCCATTGTTGATCCAGAGTTTCGGATTGAGGGGGATAGAATGTCCCCATGAACCAATCGTAGACTCCCACTCACGTTTGCAACAAGTGGGGCTCTAAATTTGTCAACCAAGTTCTTGCCCAATCCTTTAATGTGTAGAAGAAATGTCACATCATCACTTGATTCTTCGTAAGGCCTTGAAGAGGGAAAGTTCGGGTGATGGCATCTTACTCACGGATGAACTTAAGTGAACCTTCGCTCGAAAGACCATGGAAAATTAGGAGTTGCTCGGAGTAGTAATTGTCAAGATCATACTCCTACATTGCGGAGCTCAATGGAATGGCCAGTCGAGGGGCACGATAAGTGTACGAATTTCCATACGGTATAGATGCTCGATAGTTAGACATTCTCTCTCTCTCTCTCTCTCTCTCTCTTGAAATGGTTCATTGAATCTCAGGTCTCAAGGGATGTGGTTGAGGTTGTCGATGTATCTTGCATACACAACATTCAACACACGAGATTAAACTTACCGGCGAAAGATAACAAAAACAAATAAAAAGAAAAATTACAAACAAACACTATAAATAAATGAAATAAATAAAATTACAAACAAAGGTCACGAAGAGCAAACATAAAAATCATAACCTTTAGTCTTCCCCGGCAACATCGCCAAATTTTGAATCAAACTTTTTGCACTTACTTTTTATTATAAAAAAGGCTCATCCACAAGAGAACGGAGCAATTCTAAGTGGAAATCTTGACTCGAGTCGAATCTCTCGAGGAATACTAATCGGAATCAATTCTTGTGTTTGTCACAAATGAGAAAACAAGGAAAGCTACGCTAAACACGTGATCAAATTTTGGTTTTTAAAGTTCAAATATATAAGACGTTGATTTAAATGATGAGAAATGAAATCGAGAACTTTGAAAAGATTAATAAGATGGGGTCTAGGGCTGTAGATTCATCTCCACTATCAATTGGAATTTGATCGAACACTTAATCTACGAGTTGGGGTTGTCAATCTCAACTTGTAAATCATACGCCAAACAATGCCAATTGATGGTTCTAAATGAATCTAAGCACTAGACCCATGAGTTCTAACCAACAATCATCAAGAAATCCAACAACACAAACATAAAACAAGCATGAACATGATAAAGATAAAAAAGCTTCAAAGAAGACAACAATGGAAAATGAGCTTTGAATAACACAAATTACTATCATTTGAATTTCTAATAATTATATAACGTAAAACCATGAGAAATGCAAGAAACACAACTACGAATCAAGAACATCACAAACCCACAAGATAATTCATAATCAAATCAAACAAGAAATTAGAATAATAAAAGAAAGGAAATGAAAGCTTACTAATAAAAATGGAGAGTTTCATTGTTCAAACAAGGAAATACACAAATTGAAATTAAGCTACGTCCAACATCCGAGAAATACTTAACAATCTATATTTTACTAAAAATTAAAAAAAGCTTAAAAATGGATGAACAAATTAGAGAAGATGAAGAAAAAATGAAGAACAATCTTGGGCTGTCAAACCCTTAGGGGTTCAAGAGCTCCAATTTCTAAGAAAAAGGCTTATATTTATAGGGGTGAAAGTGGGGGCAAAATAGTCCCTTTGCCCAAAAATAGCCAAAAATGGTCTGACCACCGATGCTGGAAAATGGCCCCGTCGATGGCGTGTCAACTGGGCGTCAACGACACGTCGATGGCGTGTCGATCGATGGCTGTGCTTCGTGGGTCTGAGTCGTGTTTTCATCAAATCGAGTCAGTTGTGATCCTCGGGAATGCTCTTAAACTTGACCAACTACCCTAAAATAAAGAAAATCAAAATAACATAAAAATCTACAAAAAGTAAGAGAGAAATATGAAAAGTCCTAAAAAGGCGACAAAAGCTACGGAAACGCAAAATAAGGAAAAATGGGACAAAACCCGACTAAAGCACACAAGACAAGACACAAAAACATACGAGAATCACACACAAATATGTATAAATCAAGTACCCATGTTACTAGACGAACATGATATTTCCAACTAAAAGATGAGAGTTCATTGACTCCAATCACTTGTTGCTAAATGCAACTTACAATATTTTCCAATAAGCACGTGGAGTTTTTAACATCTTGATTAGAGTAGATTTGTCCTTATTTTTATTAGCTTTTTAGTTCATTTTTCTATTTGTTTTTGGTATAAGTTGGATGATTTAAGCATAATTCCGTAATTTTATAATTCCAGCTTATTTTACCGCATTTTGATCTTAATTGATGCAATTAGGTGATGTTTCGTTGTTTTTCACCTTACAGCTAAGTAACCGGAAGAATTTAGCACGTAAAAGACGAAGATCGATGTTCAAGAATAGAAGAACAAGCTTTCCGGTGAAACAAGTAGCAAACGATCGAGAAACGGAGACCGACGCTCAGTCGCGTCGACTGACGCGACCGTCGACGCACGGTCGACGCGAGCCAAGTCAGCGAGTCATGACCGCATCAGTCGACGCTCCGTCGACGCTATCTTCTGAAGCGTCGATGTCGACGCACCAAGGTCGACGCAACATCGACGCTAGCTGCTGAAGCGTCGATGTCGACGCACCCCGTCGACGCTCCTGCCAGCCGACGCGCGCACCTGTTGACCACACCTGCCGAGCGCTGCCGACCGAGTCTGCCGAGTGCCAGCACGCGTCAGTCGACGCTCCGTCGACGCGACGACCCAGAATTCGGAAATTAGGGTTTCTTGTGCGCCAAGACTCTTAATATCTATTTAAAACCTCATTTTTTCGGATTTTTGGGAAAATGGAGGGAGAGCCACCAGAGAGACGATATCCTAGAGTATTTTAGCGTACAACAACAATAATTCCATGTCTTATAACAAGATTTGGAGACGAAGATCACGGATCGAAGAGCGATAAGTCCGAGACTTCAATTTCGCATTCGGAACTCAATCTTCAACCAAGATCAGCGTTCAAACTCCGGAATAGCTGGAGCTTTTCATTGCTTTCCTTAGTTTCAATAAGTTTCCTAAACTCTTAGATACTTTTCTAGTTAATTGTTTAGATAAATTCTTAGTTAATTCTAGTTTTAATTAGTTTAATTATTTCTTATGCTTGGATTTTAGATATTGGTTAATTTAGTTTATTTATGCGATTTAGTTTACACTTAGTTATTGGTTCTTGGATTCGCATGATTCAATTGCTTAGCGATAGTTTCTTTAATTCATGCTTTAGATACGATAATTAGCTCTAAATCTTCGTAGCGTTAATCAATAATTTAGTTATTGCTCTTAGTTGATAATTTAGAATAATTAGTTTAATCAGCTTTAGTTTACTGCTTAGTTCGTAGTTGATAATCTAGTTAAAGTGATTAGTTTAATTAGTTTTAGTTTAATTATTGCTTTAGCTATAATGATCAATTCAATCCATTTTATTTAAACCCCCAAATGTACATGTATGTTATTCGTAATTGAGAAAAACATCCGAAAGACCGAACAGTTGTTTCCTCGAGAGATACGACTCGAGTCAAACTCATCACCCTACAGTTACCTCGTACACTTGCGAGCAAACTGACGTGCTTTTAAATTAATTATTAAAAACGGGGTGCATAAAAGTTTGAGTCAGAGATAAGAAAACATCCCTGAAAATTCGATGGCCGAGTCTCTCTAAAAACGCATGTGCAATTATCCTTCGTCTTAGATCGCGTGACTAGATTGTCCGAACAAACCTATAAAAATAAACAAAAACAAACAAACAAAACATGATTGTGATCAATTGCGACGCGCAAGTGCCCGGTGGCACGTCTTTTTGGATTTGAAACGCGCCGAATTGCAGCCAACGTCATAAATGGCTGGGTTGCCAGCTCATCAAAAGGTTGCCGGACTGTGGCTAACTTGGGTCGGATTGCGACCTAG
>BMAC01000069.1:2058196-2081216 GCA_014905375.1 Phtheirospermum japonicum
TCAGAATGAATTGCACAATAGAACCAAGGTCAAAACACTTCATAGGTTTTCCTAACACTTCCATGCCTCATAATTACCACTAATTGGTCAAACAAAAACCTAAACAACTCACCAAAACCATCTAACCACGTCACTCTTCGTCAAGGGTCCCAACCAATATTAATTCACGATGTTACATGAGCTACAATAAGGTACCACCCCCCCCCCCCCACCACCCAACCCACCCACCTTAAACCATGCAATGCCCACATTGCATTGCACATAAAATTAGACAAAATACGGTAAGAGGGGTGAGAGAGAGAGAGAGAGATACGTACCTATAGTCGCGCTTGTGATGATGAGTTGAGCGTGAAGTGACATCCAACGGGCAGTGGAGTCGAGAGGAACCTACAAAAAGGGTAAGTGGAGAAAAACAAAAACAAAAGACTCGATCAAAAATAAAAACATCAAAATGTACAAAAGAAAATTATTTTTGTATTTTTGTATTTTTTTTAAACACAAGATACCAAAAGACTCAATCAAAAATAAAAACATAAAATGTAAAAAGGAAAATTAGATTTGAATTTTTTTTAAATTTTTTTATGTATTTATTAAAAAAAAACGAATTTGTTTGCAAATTTTATTTGAAAACATGATAAAAAGAAGTAAGAAAGTATTTGGAAATTTCTGACATGTAAATTTTTTTAATTTTTTGTACTCTTTTATTTTGAAGGGTCGAATCAAGGTAAACGGGTCGGGCTAGGCGGTTCATGGAGGGCCCGTCGATCAGGCGTCGATCAATGGTCCATCGACGAGAAGGACAAAGAGCTTACGTCGATCAGGCATCGATTGATGAGATATCGACGGGGACAATAGAGAGTTTGTGTTGATTGATGCGTCGATCGACGAGCTATCAACGAAGACAACAGAGAGTTTTATGTCGATCGACGCACTATTGACAACCCACCGACGCGGGTAATAATACTCCGTCGATCGAGCATCAGTGCATGCGTCGATCAACGGGAATTTTATAGGGCCTCATTTTTTGCTCCTTTGAAGGTTGTTCCTCAACTAAAACCTTAGATACTTCAAAGAATGCCTCTGGTTATGCATAAACGGGCTTCAAACTTTGGTCGATCCTCCCAAAATATCAAAAATATGAGAAAAGAAAAGAAAGAACTTGTGTTGCCTCCCAAGAAGCGCTTGTTTAATGTTTAAAGCTCGATGACTTATACGAGCAATGCTATGCGAGATCTAAGAATAGGTGATGAGCATTCCAAGCCTTAGTGTTCTCCAAGAGCAACAACGGGAGATGATAATCACCAAGGATGGCATGGCAAGCAGGTCTAGGATGAGAGAAATGAAAACTTTAACTAGCTTCGGAGGTTGAAAACACGAGTAGTCGGTCATCAAGAAGAGATTGAAAGTTAATCAAAGCATGGAACGATGCTCGGTCACCGAAATAACTAGAAAATCGGTGGAACAAAAGGAACAACCATCAACAAACCAAACTCCTTCATTTCTTTGATAACCCCCTCAATGTTCTCAAAAACACATAATGCCATATTTGGGCCTAGGGGAGGGGGATCAGACTCCTAGATTATCTCTTCTACCATCTCAATCTCAAGTTCAAACAAAGCTTCATGAGGCACAAGAAGAGGCTCGGCCATATCAACATCTCCTAAATTTGGCACCACTTCATCATAGTCACAAAGAGCAAGTAAGCTCATTTTTCCAACACCCACTGGAATCTCCAACGGCAACACCCCTACACTCTTGTCCAAGACTTCATCAAAAAGCACAAGAGGGGTGATGCATTCAACAAAATACCCAATCCGAACCTCCTTATACACCTCTCCCAAACGAGTATTCAAGTTTGAATTACCAACATCCAAGGTGGCCTCCACCACATCAAATATAGGCACCTCGTCTAAACGAAGTTAGTTTACCTCATCACGAGCTTCATGAAATTTCATGGGTGAAGTTGGTATAGTGTGGTTATTGTAGCATGGATTATTACACGAAGGGGACAAAGGATGATAATAATAGCTCGAACTTAAGAATATGATTTGCGAGGAGCATATGAATCATTATATCTCGAATCATAATATTCGATAGGGGGAACATAAGGCTCGAAACTCGGACCATATGAATTTGATGTAGGTAGAGCAAACGGGTAGTATGAGGGGTTAAAGCCCAGATTATAAGAATGTTCAAGCGGGGCATAAGAATCGTTAACGATTGGAATGTAGGAATCATGTGGCAGGGCATGAGGGCTAAAATAAGGATCGTAGAATCGGGTGGAGTATATGGATCATCGTGGCTCGAATCGTATGAAGTTGAAGGCGAGGACCATTGATCACTCCATTGATGATTGGGAGGTTCGTATTGAGGAGAATAGAATGTCCCCATGAACCAATCGTAGACTTCCTCCCATATTTGCAATGAGTCGGGCTCTAAATTTGTCAACCAAGTTCTTGCCCGATCCTTTAATGTGTAGACAAAAAGTCACATCATCACTTGATCCTTCATAAGGCCTTGAAGAGGGAAAGTTCGGGTGATGTCATCGTACTCGTGGATAAACTTAAGTGGATCTTCGCTCGGAAGACCATGGAAAATCGGGAGTTGTTTGGAGTAGAAATTGTCAAGATCATACTCCCGCATTGCGGGGCTCAATGGAATGGCCAATCGAGGGGCACGACAAGTGTATGAATCACCATACGGTAAAGAGACACTCAATATTCAGACACTCTCTCCCTCTCTCTCTCTCTCTCGAAATGGTTCGTTGAATCTCGGATCTCAAGGGATGTGGTTGAGGTCGTCGATGTACCTTGCATACACAACACTCAACACACGAGATTAAACATACCGATGGAAGATAACAAAAATAAATAAAAAGAAAAATCATAAACAAACACTATAAACAAAAGAAATAGATAAAAATACAAACAAAGGTCACGAAGAGCAAACATAAAAATCACAACCTTTAACCTTCCTCAGCAACGACGCCAAGTTTTGAATCAAACTTTTTGCACTTACTTTTTATTATAAAAAAAGTTCATCCACAAGAGAATGGAGCAATTGTAAGTGGAAAAGCTTGACTCGAGTCGAATCTCTCGAGGAAGACTAATCGAAAGCAATTCTCGTGTTGATTCACGAATGAGAAAATAAGGAAAAAGCTATGCTAAACACGTGATCAAATTTTGGTTTTTAAAGTTCAAATATATGACGTTGATTTAAATGAAGAGAAATGAAATCAAGAACTTTGAAAAGATTAATAAAATGGGGTCTAGGGCTCTAGATTCATCTCCACGATCAATTGGCATTTGGTCAAACACTTAATCTACGAGTTGGGGTTGTCAATCTCAACTTGTAAATTAAACGCCCAACAATGCCAATTGATGGTTCTAAACTCATCTAAGCACTAGACCCATGAATTCTAACCAACAATTATCAAGACATGTAGTAATATAAACTCAAAACAAGCATGGACGTGATTAAATAAAAAGCTTGGAAGAAAGCAACAATGGAGAATGAACTTTTTATAACAATAATTATCATCATATGGATTTCTGAGAATCAAACACCTAAAATCATGAGAAATTGCAACAAAGCTAACTACAAAAATAAGAACATCACAAACCCAACAAGAAGACTCATAACGAAAGCAAACACAAAATTAGAATAATAAAAGAAAAGAAATAGAAATCTTACTAATAAAAATGGTGGGTTTCATCATTCCACTAATAAATCACATGAATTAAGATTAAGTTCTCATCAATATTCACGCAATGCTTAAAAACCCATATGTTATTTAAACTGAAAAGCTAAAAATATGCATGGGGAAAGTAGAGAAGAATGAAGAGAAAGTGGAACAATCTTGGGCATCGAAACCCTATGGGGGTTCAAGAGCTCTCATTTCTAAGAAGGAAGGTATATATATAGTGGTGAAAGTGAGGGCAAAACAGTTATTTTGCCCAAAATAGCCTGGCCACCGATGCTGAAAATTTCCCCGTCGACGGTGCATCGATCAATGTTTGTGCTTCTGAGGTCTGAGTCATGTTTTCGTCAAACTGAGCCAGTTTTGATCCTCGAGAACGATTTTAGGCTTCATCAACTACACTAAAACAAAGAAAAGCAAAATAACATAAAAATCTACAAAAAGTAAGAGAGAAATACGAAAAGTACTAAAAAGATGGCAAAAGCTACGGAAATGAAAAATAAGGAAAAGGGGACAAATTGGACTAAAACCCGACTAAAGCAAACAAAACAAGACACAAAAATATACAAAAATCACACACAAGTATGTACAAATTAGCATACAAGCTCTCAACATGTCTTCGAGGACTTCAATTGTACATTCCGACTGGCCATCGGTTTGAGGATGGTAATCCGTACTAAACTTCGACTTTGTTCCCAAAGCATTCTACAAACTTCCCAAAATTTTGATGTAAAACGACCATCCCTATCCGACACGATTGCTACGGGAATCTTATGCAGTTTTACAATCTTATGAAGGTAAGTTTGTGCATATTGATTCATACTTGGTAAAATCTTCATCGACAAGAAGTGTGCGAACCTGTCACTCTATAAATGATAACCCATATTGTCATATTTTATTTAACCATCCTAGGTAAACCAACAATGAAGTCCATAGATATATGTCCCCACTTCCATTGTAGAATTTCATTTGGCTTAAGTAATCATAAGGTCGTTGATGCTCGGATTTGACTTGTTGACAAGTTAAACAACTCTCCACAAAGTTACCTATACCATTTTTCATTCCTTTCCACCAAAATTCTCTCTTAAGGTCTTGGTACATCTTCACACCATCAAGATGTGCGGCATACAATGTACTATGTGTTTCGATTAGGATTTTCCTTCTTAAAATTTCATCTTTTGGCACACATATCCTACCTTTAAACATTAATGCACCATCCATGGCCATAATGAAAATGTTCAATCCCACACAACACTCGTTCCTTCACTTTTCTTAACGACTCATCTTGAGTTTGAGCCTAATTAATCCTCTCCCTTAAAGTTGGTTGTACCACCGTAGTAGATAAAATCAAATTTATACATCTTGGTGGCACAACCACCTCAATTCTCAACTTTAAAAATCACGTGCTAGCTGGTCTTGGAACTTCATTAGGTAGATCAATATCAAGTGATTCTTCTACTCCAATGTTCTTGCTTGCAGACATGGCATGAAATGTTTTAGACATGAATGAATGTGTGACACAAGTGTTGAAAAGAACTAAAGTAGGTATATCAATGATAGCATACCTGTCACCATGCCTAGATTTTTCTCAGCATCCTTTCGATTCATAGCAAACAATCGAGCTTGGACCCCCGAGGGCTGACCTTTGTTCCCTGTGTCACGAAATCAGTTCGGGCAATTTGGCGCTAGATGATCTAGCACCTTGCATGGATAAGAACTTTTTTGTCTAAGCATACACACTCCAAGATAAGGTTTTCCACAAGTTGCGCACAACGGTCTAGCATTTGGCTGAGGGGGCTCCTAGTTGCCACCAACCTTCACATTCATGCAATTTTGACATGTTTGTGCTCTATTTTATGACTTAATGTTATTCCTTGAGCTCGTCTTACTATTCGGCATAAGATAATCCCCATGGATTATGAGAATGTGTTGTATTTCAGCCCAGAACCTGCCTATGAACCGGGCCTTCTTGAGGTCATCGTCTATAAAATGCGTAGCAAAACAACCTAACTAGTCGAATTTTCTTTCATAGTCCACCACAGTCATGCTACCCTGAGTGAGATTCAGAAACTCATATTCCATCTGATCACAGTAAAAAGTGGGTAGTATCGCCTGGTCACAATCTCTCCAACTTGGGCCCAAGTAAGTGTGTCATGTTCAGTCACCGGACTTGTTCTCCAATACCTTTTCCACCAATGGTCGGCATCCTACACTAAATAATACTCGGTGCAACTCACACGTTGCTGAAGCCTTAAATATATGTTCTAAGGTTCAGAATCAATCTTCCACATAACCGAATTATTCATGCTTGTTAAACGCTGGAGACGCATAGCGGTGAAAAATCTCAACCACTCATGCTTGATTTTAGCCAGAGCATTAGCTTGTGTATTAGCTTGGTTATGCCATGTGCGTGCGCGTCTTGGAATCATTTTCCAAATGGAAAAAGTACCTCAGTTTAATATCCCTTAATGAAATAAATATATATATATATATAATTATTGTCTTAGTGCGAACTCGTATTTTGTCATTGTAATCGAAACGTGAAATGCAGAAAAATATAAATAATAAATGAAAAATAAGATCTCCATTATTATAATAAGAAACCTCAAAAAGGTAATAACGTACTGGCAAGGACATAAATTGTTCGGATGAAATAACTGGAATATGAAAAAAAAAAATAACAATCCGAAGGAGATCCAATGCTATTATCATCCTTCTGAAAGGACATAACTACTCGGCCATGCAGTTTTCATTTACATATTCCCCTTCCAGTTGTAGACCTTCTTCCGGTTGCATATCTTCTTCGAGATCCTCTTCCTCCGATGCATCTCCTAGATCTTCTATCCACATACGGAAAAGTGTAGATGAGAAGTGTGCGTAACTTATGGTTGGGGCATATTCTTTGAAAATGAACACAACCTCTTGGAGAAAAAGGGTCCTCGCTTGAGGTTGCCACTCCAAATGTAACGTCTCTATCTGCTTCACCACCGCCACGTAGTCGCTAACTCCAATTTTCTTTTCTAAGGCCCTTCGCCTTCCCATCACGGTCAAGTGTTCACACACATTATGATTATTAATCCTATGGTGCTACATTGCAAGCTGACCTGGGAAATACTTTTTAGGTGCCCTACAAGTAGCAGTCATCTACACACATAATTCATACCATGTGAAGTAGAGTCTAACATAATATGTCACCTCAAGATTTAGGGGTATGCATGCATCACTTGTAAAATGTTTGAAATGTTTGAAACATGTAGTTAAACGTACTCGTTGGAGCTGACTACATATGGCAAATTTGAATTTTAATATAAAATTTAAATGTAATTTAAAAATATTTTGCAACGATATCCAAAACCGTATATGCTCCGATACCATAAGATAACGCCCCAATTTCTACGTGCAAAAATATAAAGAGAAGCACTAAAATTTTAAGGAAGATAACTTGAGGGGCGTCACCTTTCGAAAAGCTATAGAGTAATTTAAAAATATACAAATTATGGCAAAATGTAGCACCCTGAAATCTTAAACACCTAAACTTAAGAAAAAACAAAGAGACACTAGAGATATACTTGTGGAGTTTTTAAGCATTAATAAATAAAACGGCAGTGCATTTTGAAAGGTAAATAATTGAAAGTTAAATATAAAATCAAATTATTTGGGTAGCAAGTTTCAAATAATGAAACAATATGGACATGTTAGAAGCCAATCTTCCTTTGTATTTAGAGAATTCATCTTCCTAAACCAATCAATAAGAAAATAATTAAAGATGATTTTCCAAGTGCAGAAGGAAAAGTTTGTTGGCATACTTAGTACTCCACATGGATGACTTCAAAAGTTTTTCATGTACTTTTAAGTCTTGTGCCAAGGACATGGCAGTAACTAGATCACAGAGTAATGATAATAAAATAAAATACCAAGCGACAATTCTTCAAGCAGTTTTACAAAATGAATACTCAAGGCCAAAAATATTATACGAAAGAAATCATTATAGAATTTTTTCGAAGTGCTAACAGTTGAAAAGTAAGTATAAAACAATAGATGATATAAATTGAAATGACCTGCGGAATCTCCTAATGTACATTTTTCTTGTGATTAAATCATTGGAAATGATGTGATTTTTGTATGTTAGCCAACCTTCCAGATTGTGCTTGTTTTTGTTCCCTTCAGGCAATTGAAATTCTATTCGAACTTGTGAGTCCTTAGATTTTCTAAATAATGATATGCTATAACTATTTGTTGGGATAACTACAACTTTTGTTGTGTAAATTGGTGTCACATTTTAGTTTCTAAAATTCAAGAGCGAGATAAGGCTTAGCTCTGAACCAACTAAGATGGTGGTTGCAATTTGTGCCACTCTTTTATTGGATGTTATAAAATGCATTTTCAGGTAAGCTCATGTTGCCCACTTCTGTTATATAGAGAAGATAAGTGAATATTTACTCTTTCGACATGCGTTCTCCGCCTCCTGTCATTGATACGTTATCTCTAAATGAAAGTGGATCTCGAGTATTCTCTCGTTTTTCGCTGTCACTCGAAGACTCTTTGGATTAGTAGTTTGATAATATTTGTTCCGTATCCAATGTCTCTTTCTCTCATCTAAACTTCTTTCTAAACTTGCGATCTCTCTTGGTGATCTTCGAATCGTATTGAAAATCTTTATTTCCAAACGATCTCAAGTTCATTCACCTGAAAAATGTCAAACAAAACTTGTTTTTTATGAATAAGATTAATGTTGGGAGATTTATGTGCAGAATTTTCGTTTTGCCTCTGTTATCGGGTGACCCAATAAAAGAGAGCCTGTGAAATTCTGGACACAATTCCCAACTCTTTTCTAACTAAATATAGTTAATACGTAAAAATCACAATTTAATACACGTCACTCACCGACAATGGCGCCAAAATTTAACCACACATCGTTACGCAGTAAATTTAATATTTTTATTTTTTCTCAACTTTCCTCTATTAACTAGTAGAAGCGATAAGGGTCGATCCCACGAGGAGTGTGGATTAATTTGTGATTATTCGTATTTAATTAAAATAATAAAAGGGGGTAAAAGATGATGAACTAACTAACCAAATAAAGAAAGAAATAGAAATCAAAGTAAATAAACTCAAACAAATAAAACACGTAAGAGAATTAATATGAGATTAATAATGAGAAAACTCCTGTCCAAGTTCAGTTTCCGTCTTCGATCGATTCATTTAATCAGTTGTAATATTATAATTCACTTTTCATATGAAACTACTAGCCTTAAATAGCAACAAGTTCAGCTACTCAAATTTACCCTTACCGAATATTTAATCAAAACAAGCGCTTCGATTAAAAGTAATTAATGGACAACCTAAAATAAGCTCTTTAGATTTAATCCAATAAAAGCATTAGACACTAGGAAAATAGGCTAATCTAAGCAATAAACTAATAAGCTCGGTCTATTTAACTTATGTTGTGTTATCCCTAATAGTGCGCGACCATTAGTTGCTAAAAGTGAAGTAAACGACAACAATTATGTACTGAAGCCCTGTTTCTAGCACTTATGTCGTCTGAGAATTGCGCCGAAAAGTACACAACTAAATACTACAATTACTAATTTATACAAATACTTATATATACGTACATATTAACTTATATAAATACGTATAAGATAGTACTACTTGAGTAATTATGTGTCCTGTTTGACCATAGCCGAAGCTTAAGTGTGTGTGTGTGTGTATATTCCACCTATATACTAAACGAAAAGATTTCTATCCTATGTGTCTGCTTAGAAAGTTTCGGGCTGACGTGTAATTTTCTGATGGTTCGGATGCTTACTTGGCGAATTTCGAAGGTTTAGAGACTTACTAAAACTAAGAATTCTAATATTATAAGAATTCTAATATCTACCTAATTTATTATATATTTTTTTATTATATTTTGCTTAACTTAATCTTTTTTTATATATTTTTTTAATTAGTATTTTCTTTTGTTTACATTTTATTTGATTCAATATTTTCTTTTATTCTTCTAATATAAATATATAAGAAGTCGTATAAAAAAATTCAAATACTTATCTTAATTTAAAGAAAAATTACTTATAACATAATGTTAATTACAATTTTTTTATTATTTATTAATAATCTAAATATGTTGTATTTAGAATAAAAGTTAAAATATACAATATAATTAAATTACGAGTTAATTCATTAATCTAAGTATGTAACTAAATATTATTAAAAAATTCAATTTAAATATAAAAATATAAAATATATCCTAACCACTAAACTTAATGCTTGTAATTAAAAATTCTTAGTGCCATGGTATTTTTAACTAAACATATTGCGCCCTTCTCAATTCTGCCCAGATCGCGAGAGAAGAAAACCCAATCCCCATAGATTTCCCCTCATCGATTCACTTTCTCTCACCGATTTCAATTGATTTTTGTTGTCAAATTTGTCGTATCCCTTCTCTCTCTTCATCGATTTTTCAGAAATTGATTCGTGAAACTTCCATGGTCCAAAATTCACAAAAAGTACATTTTTCTTTTTTCTTCTTTTTTTTGTATATTTTTTTTCGAATCACATGTATATTTGTCTCGAACCAATTCTTCGTTGTGAAACTATATTTTTCTCGAACCAATTCCTCCTTGAAATTAACTAAAAATATCCGTAATGTTGAATTTGAAGGTCTATGGTTTTAAGAATAATTCTCAAATTCACGATATTGTTAGTCAATGTTTAACAACACTGGTTAGCAACATCGACCAGAGTAAAATATGCAGCGGAATAAAACGATAAGAACACGATATTACAAATTCAGTTCACAAGTAAAAGTACTTGTGAACTTGGGTGTACAAACCCGAAAACTATATTACTTTCTTGTTCACGTTCAATACAAAAATATAAAGTAATATATAAAAACTAAATATCAATAAACTTGATACTAAATACTTGTTGCCGGAATGGCAAGATCTTCTCCGTCGGTCACGCAACTTCGAAGAGCTTGTTAATCACGATCAATGGCTCCAAGTAGTTCTTCGTGTTCTTCTTTCTTGCTCGTTGTGCGTCTTTGTCTTGCGTCCTTTGTCCTCTCAAAATCCCGTCGTCAAAAAGCTTACCCAAGTTTTAGGAATCATTGTCTTAAATAAACAAACAAAAATTCCTAAATTTGGTAAATACCTAAAACAAAGCCTAAACACAATCTAGGAAACTAATAAAGTATTAAACATAAACTAGGAAACACAATATATTCCTAAATCTAGTTTCCTAACTTATCTTTGTGCCCAGGAAAGGCAAATAACAAAATAAGAATTATTGCCAAGAATAAATTCCTCAACAATCTCCCCCTTTTGCCTTTCTGGACAAAACACTACGACGCAAACATAAATGAAAATAAAATACTAACTCCCCCTAAGTTAGACAACTCCCCCTAAACAAAATACTCAATGTTGTTAAAAACAAACCAACATTAAAAACCAACATTGTTCATAAAACACACTTATCAAAACAAAACAAACCAAAAAGGAACTTATTGACTTCGAACCCTCTTCGAACGACGAGGGGATGTCGAAGTTCCTTCACCACTCTCTTTCCTCTTCCTCTTCTGTATTTTCATCATTCTCCTCAAGGCCTTATTGCGAGCGCGAATTCGCTTCCTCCTCCTTTCCTGAGCAAGGCTCGCCAACGCTTCGGCAGCAACAGCATCTTCAGCAGCAGCGTCAACATCCTCTGCATTGTCAGCAGCAGCATCTTCTCCCCCTATGTCCGCTTCATCTTCTCCTTCTCCCCCTTTTTGACCAGAAAGGGAAAGGGCCTCTAAAAGCGAGCCACGAAGCGCCTGGAGCTGTGTGATCTGTAAATCAATGGAAGCCACATGCGCACGAAGGAGCTGCGCAGAAACTCGGACCATGTTGGGATCAACCCTCCCAACATCACTATCAATAACCCTAGCACCTGTAGTATGTTGGTCCCTTAAAGCAAACCAATCCACTTCACCAGTGAGGACATCATCCGGAAGAAGCTCCAATCCTTGCTCTCCAACAGGCTGAAAATCAAAGAGGGAAAACACAACGAGGCGGCAGACCTTGATGTGGCAAACTTAGTAACAATATCAAAAACATGTTGTCCGAAACTGAACTTAATCCCCTTCCCAAGATTGTACAAAAATCGGGCCTGAGGCCGAGTAACACATGTAGTATTCTTGAAAGGGACCCAGTTGCAAATAGCCACCTTGTGCATAATAGAATAGAAAGATGAAAGCCTAGTACTCGGCAACTACTCAAACCAAGAATGCACCATACCACCAGAAATAAAAGAAATAACTTCATCCATATCATCCACAGTAGAATCACCCCGATGTGGTTCAGTTCCAAATAATTCATCAACTAAATCAGGGGTGAAAGCAAACACTCGACCACGCACAAACACTTTTCCATAGTTCACAGAGCTCACATCAACAATCGATGGCAACAAACTGGCATAAAACTCAAGAACTATATCTCTGACAAATGGCACGGCAGTAGAAACTGTGGAATACATACCTTTAAACTGGAGGTAGGAAATCAAGTTGTGGCGCTCAAACAGTTCAACTGGAACTCTACGCTCAACAATCATGTGGCGAGTTTGATAAGTAGCAAACAACTCGGCAGCATCAGCAGTTAAAAATTTCTCCAAAAATGGCACCATATCTTCAAGCTCAGGTGTCGGAGTATTAGTACCCATGGAGGACTGAGAGTGTGCACAGGCATCGGAAGTGGTTGACATGGAAGCATGAGATGTTAGGGGAACAGAGGCAGTGCGGGAGGACGAAACATACGGGGAACAACGCGATGTTGGTAAAGGGGTACCAACATGACTAGCAACATCATCCTTCGCAGCAGCCTTCTTTTTCTTCTTATCCTTCTTGCAAGCAGTAAAGATATCTCTTAGTGGCACATCAGACGAGGAATCAGGAGAATGCTCAAACAGACCTGTATCAAACTCAGGTGGAGCATCAGGAACTGAAGATGAGGGAGGAACATCGGCAGGTGGTTTGGCGGAGCTGGTCACTTCGCCTGTGATAAAATCCAACACAGTGTAGGGAGGGGAGGAGTACTCAGTCGCAGAGTACTTAGGAGAGACCTTGACTTTTGGCTGGTTAGGTCTTCTGTCAGCCTTCTGCACAAGCTGTTTCCGTCGAGTAAATTTCTTCTCCGGCAAACTCGGGGCAGAAGAAGGCGGCGGCACAGACTCCTCGACCGGATCAGCAGGAACAAAGTCTTCATCATCAGGGTCGGACATCACGATGACATCCTCCTTGAGGTTCATATGTTCGATAGGCACGTTGCGGCGCGGCCCTGCCTTGCTTTTCGGGACTGCGAGCGGCACAACGCCGGGCGGAATATTGCGCAAGCGCCTAGACCTCTTTAGAGTAGGGTTCCCCACGCGTCCAAGAGTTTCAGCCACAAATGCCAAATCAGGAGGATTATCCACGTCAATTTCATTCCCGAGTTGTCCTGGGAGCACTTGCCCCTCCGGCACGGCGTTAACCGGTGACGGAACTGGAACAGCAGCGAGAGAATCAAGCGCTGGCGAAGGTGGTGGCGATGTTGATAGCGGTGGTGGTATTGACGAAGACCCACTACCGATCTCCTCGCGAATATCAAGACCACCAACTCGTGGATAAGGCAACGGAGTCTATTTGCCGAAGCGACGAACTTCCTCGGGCAAATCTGGAACAGACAAGGATGGTGGCGGCGAGCTTGTCATCCTGTAATTTCTCAAAAGCACACAAGAAAATCGAAAGAACTGAAGAGAGAAAAGGAGGTTTGAGAGATTAATTTGCAGAGGGCTTTGGAATTGTGATCAAACGGTAAAAAAGGGTTCAGGTTTTTATGCCCAAAAAGTGACCGTTGCATAAGGAGAGAGAGAGTAAAAATAAAAGGAAAAAAATCCCTAAATTTCTTCACAGGTTGATTTTGGGGTCAAAACACGATTTTTTATTTCCTTTTTAAAAAAAAAAAACGCCACTCTCCCTAAGATAAGGCTACGTGATCACATTACTATCCCATTATCTCTTCCCATGATTTATCCTTTTAAAAATAAAAAAGAAAATTGCACAACTTAATTCTACAAAATCGGCCGAAAATACAAAGCTAGAATTTTATGAACCATCAGCCCAATAGTATCAATCTTATGCAATATAAATTTTCACTCACCAAATCCACCTCGTTATTACCTGTCCAGCCGTCCGATTTTAACTCCACTGAAACACTTAGTTAGCTCAATTCAAAACAAAATTAAGAGATTTCAAGTAAGACAAAAACACAAGAAACAAAATGCACAGCAAGATGGCATCTTCGAAAAGTATGAATGTCCTACGGGATGCCTAAAATTCATGACCTAAAAGATTATACAAAAACATATTCAGATTTCAGTGACTTGATCCAATGTTGCTTTTTATTACTAACAACATTATGAACCAACATGGCCTTAGGTGAAGTCAATGGAAACTTACCCCTTAACACAAGTTAATGACTACGTCAAAATATCTCAAGAAGGTGATTTTTAAAGATTGGAGCAATTTGAGTCCAGATTTTCTTCATCCTTGAAGGGATTTAAATCTTTTAATTTTTAGCAATTGGTGTTAAACACCTCTTATTTTTGGACCTGGGAGAAAGCCAGTTTCTGTGGGCAAGTCCCACAATTACCTAATTTTGAAGAGGTTGGTCCTTTTTGTCATCACTTTTATTGCAACACTGGACCTTATTGCACTTTCAATCAAACTCAATGCATTAGAATCATGTATGAAAAGAAAGGTAAAAATGCATGCAAAATTATACAGATTTTGTGACTGATGTTGATAAGGGGTGTCACAACATCACAAACCAACATTGGTTAGACAATGCACATACCGAGATCTCTTCTCAAATGAGAGAAGGTCTCAAAATCTAATGCCTTAGTGAAGATGTCAGCTAGCTGATTATCAGTTCCAATATGTTCAAGGCTAACAATCTTCCTCTCAACTAAGTCTCAAATAAAGTGGTACCTTATGTCAATGTGTTTGATTCGAGAATGCTGGACTGGATTTTTGGAGATGTCAATGGCACTGGAATTGTCACACAACACCATCAAGATACTACTGTGCAGACCGTAGTCCTCTATCATCTGGTTCATCCACAGTAATTGTGTGCACGCACTTCCAGCTGCAATGTACTCGGCTTCAGCTGTAGAAAGAGAAATACAATTTTGCTTCTTGCTGTACCAAGAGATTAAATTGTTACCCAGAAAAAAAAACACCCCAGTAGTACTTTTCCTATCTACTACATCTCCAGCCCAATCCAAATCTGTGTACCCTATAAGTTCAGTACCAGTATCTTTCGTGTACCACACACCTAGTTCAGTTGTACCAACAATGTATCTAATAATTCTTTTAACAACTTTCAAGTGTGACTCTTTTGAATTAGACTGATATCTAGCACATAAGCACACACTATACATAATATCTGGTCTACTTGCTGTCAAATACAACAAACTCCCTATCATACTTCTATACATGGTGTTATCAACACCCTTACCAACATCGTCTCTCGACAGCTTCACAGTTTTTCCCAGCGGCGTTTTCTTGTGAGTTTCACTTTCTAAACCAAGCTTTTTAACTAAGTTCTTAGTATATTTAGTTTGGGAAAGGAAAATACCATCATCAAGCTGTTTGATTTGTAAACCAAGAAAGTATGAGAGGTTACCTTCCATTCTCATCTCGAATGTATCGGACATACGAGTAACAAACTCCTTGACCATCTGCTCGTTAGTGGATCCAAAAATAATATCATCCACATAAATTTGGACGATTAAGATGTGTTTATTGGATTTAAGAAGGAATAGAGTTTTATCAACTTCCCCTCGTCTAAAGTTTAAATAAAGCAAATGTTGAGTTAACCTTTCATACCAAGATCTAGGAGCTTGTTTTAAACCATAAAGAGCTTTTTTCAATTTTAAAACAAAATTTAGTTTTTGAGGATCTACAAATCCTTAGGCTGCTCAACATATACTTATTCACTTAAGACTCCATTTAAGAAAGCACTCTTAATGTCCATTTGATGCAATGAAATCTTCATATAACAAGCAACAGAAAGCAAAAGTCTTACCGACTCTATGCGAGCAATAGGGGCAAATGTCTCATCAAAATCAATTCCCTCAATTTGTGTATACCCTTGTGCGACAAGTAGAGCTTTGTTCCTCACAATGTTGCCAGCCTCATCAGTCTTGTTCTTGAATATCCACTTTGTTCCCGTCACATGGGAATTTTCTGGTCGTGGCACCAAATCCCAAACATCATTTTTGGCGAACTGGTCCAGCTCCTCTTGTATTGCCCGAATCCAGAACTCATTCTTGAGTGCATCCTCCACTCGCTTGGGCTCTATTTTAGAAAGATACAAAAACTCACGAATCTTAGAGCAATTAGTAGACAAACATACATACCTCTTACCACCAAGGCTCTCAACCTCAAGTGGTCCCATGAGATCCATGTGTAGCAATTCAAAGCAAGATGATGTAGTGAGACTTTGTTGGACTGGATGTGGCACCCTGACCTATTTTCCTTTCTGGCATGCCTCGCACACCGGAATGATCTTGGTGTTGAGTTTAGACAGTTCACTCACAGCTTCTTCCTTGGCCAACCTGTCCATCATCTTGTAGTTGACATGTCCAAGCTTTTGATGCCACATCTCCGCATCACTCAATTAGGACAGTCTGCAAAAGCATCACTTTCAATTTGGTAGCAATTATCTGAGGTCCTTTTTCCAGTGAGAATACACTGTCCATTCTCCTCATAGACTTCACACTTTTCACGGTTGAATTTGACACTAAAACCTCCGTCGCACAGTTGACTTATGCTGATCAAATTTGCAGTAAGTCCTTCAACTAGCAGCACATCTTCCAATGTTACAATGCCAGGAACATGGAGAGTCCCTTGGCCAATGATTTGACCATTTGCGCCTCCTCCATACTTCACTTTTCCTCCTCGAAATCTGACAATTTTGGAAAGCAGTTCCTCTGAGCCTGTCATATGCTTCGAGCATCCACTATCAAAATACAAGGCTCCAGGGATATGAGACTTCAGGGAGGTATGGATCATATTACATTTGATGCTGTTTTTCTTGACCCACACTTGTTTGAACTTGATGTTGGTAGCGCGGTTACCAACATGGGATTTATCAGCCACACTTGTTCTCTGAAAGTGTCTTCTCTCACCAATGATCTTCCAGCAAAAGGGCCTAATGTGCCCTGGCTCTCCACAATAATGGCACAAGTACTGTCTTCTTCTCTTTTTGTGATGTTTGGAAGATTTCTGTTCTTGACTTGTAACATGCGTTGGCTGACTCGGTTTGAGACCTATTCCATGCTTTGAGGACTCTAGGAAGCTAATCTCCAAGATTTCATCCAACTTCGCCTTACCTTTATTCAGATCTGAAATGGTTCATTGAACTTTGGTCAGTTCATTCTTCATCTTTACAAGCTCAACATCCTTCTTGGTGAGAGACGTTTCCAACCGGACAATAATGTCGAGCTGATCCTCCTTTTCTTTGGTTCGCTTTTCTACTTCTTTTACGAGATCTTTGACCCTTAATACCTGTTTTCCCCAACTGACAAATAATTTCTGGTGGTCAATACTCAGCTGCTCGTATTCCTCATAATAATCAGTGATCTCGGCATTCAGGCACTCGATGTTGTCTGTAAGCAAACCAACATGGACATCGTCGTCCCACACAATATGGGTGAATAAGGCTGGAACAGGATCAGTTGACTCGAAATCATTAATATCCTAGGTGAAATCAGTAGCGACCATGCTTTTCTTTCTAAGAGTGTTGGGACACTCATTCTTGTAATGTCCCCAACCTTTGCATTCGTGGCATTGGATCTCGCTGAGTGATTTTGCAGGACTGGACATATTGGGAATTGAAGTTGTGGACTGAGATCTGGGAAGAGCACGTCCAGTAAACTTTGGAGTAGATGTCTGTGGCCTATTCCTTGCATTTGCGCTTTCAAGACTGTTCTTCTTCTTCAAGAAATTGTTGAAGCGTTGAGTCACAAAGGCCAGTTCATCTTTTTCGAGTGTAGTCGACTCCATATTTTTAAAAACCCCATTAAAATCAAACTCCTCGTCATCTTCATCATCGACTGCAATTGAACCGGAAGAAAGAGCAACATTCTTCTCTTTTGAGTTAGAGCTAATGTGTTTTATCTCATATTGCTTGAGATTTCCAACTAAGGTGTTGAAATCGATATTATCAACATCTTTGGATTCTTCTATGGCCACCACCTTCATGCTATATTTCTTTAWAATGGATCTTAGCAATTTTCCTACAAGACGGGAATTAGTTATGGCCTCACCAAGCTCTCTGCACTCTTCTGTTATTTCCGACAATCTAATGGAGTAGTCCATGATTGACTCTTTCTCATCCATTCTCATAGCCTCGAAAGTGGACACGAGCATTCTTAATATGGATTTCTTCACGCTTGCAGTTCCTTCACACACCCTTTGGAGTGCGTCCCATGCATCCTTTGCTGACTCGCAATTCTTGATGATACGGTAGTAGCTTGTATCTGCATAACCACACAAGGTGTTGATGCATTTGGAGTTCCAATTTGCAGTAGTTGCTTTATCAGCAGTCCAGTCTTCCTCCTTTTTGAGGATGGTATCGCCCTCGCCATCCATGACACGTGGCTTTTCCCATTCAATGAGGACAGTTTTCCAAACACGCTCGTCGATACTTTTCAAATGCCATCTCATTCTCTGTTTCCAAAGAGAATAATTCTCACCATTAAGGATTGGAGGTCTCAAGTTGACTTGAGCGTCCATAGCACCTAAAAATAAGGATCAATACTTAAGAGGTTAAGTAACCCGCTCTAGATGCCAATTGTTGAATTTGAAGGTCTATGATTTTAAGAATAATTCTCATATTCATGATGTTGTTAGTCAATGTTTAACAACACTGGTTAGCAACATCGAACAGAGTAAAATATGCAGGGGAATAAAATGATAAGAATACGATATTACAAATTCAGTTCACAAGTAAAAGTACTTGTGAACTTGGGTGTACAAACCCGAAAACTATATTACTTTCTTATTCACGTTCAATACAAAAATATAAAGTAATATATGAAAACAAAATATCAATAAACTTGATACTGAATACTTGTTGCCGGAATGGCAAGATCTTCTCCGTCGGTCACGCAACTTCGAAGAGCTTGTTAATCACGATCAATGGCTCCAAGTAGTTTTTCGTGTTCTTCTTTCTTGCTCGTCGTGCGTCTTTGTCTTGCGTCCTTTGTCCTCTCAAAATCCCGTCGTCAAAAAGCTTACCCAAGCTTTAGGAATCCTTATCTTAAATAAACAAACATAAATTTCTAAACTTGGTAAATACCTAAAATAAAATCTAAACACAATTTAGGAAACTAATAAAGTTTTAAACATAAACTAGGAAACACAATATATTTCTAAATCTAATTTCCTAACTTATTTTTGTGCCCAAAAAAGGCAAATAACAAAATAGAAATTATTGCCAAGAATAAAATTTTCAACACGTAACAAACAATTAACTAAATATATTTTTCAATTCGGGTAAGAATAGTTCAACGAGTTGGCTACACCCCTGATTTTTACAATAAATAACCGGAAAGGACCAATTTTATAATTGCCCTAGATGACAATTTTCGCAATTGTTCCGAAGAAATTTGGAATAGTAGTTGAAGAAAGGTCAACACCAACGAGAAAAAGCTCGTGGGCCTTTAAATAGTAGTATTTAGACTAATTATATTTTTAAAAAAAATATTTACAGTTAGTATTACTTCATTCAAATTAGGAATTTAAGAAACAATACATGTATAGGAAAAAATAAATAATTTTAAACTGGTTGTGATTTATTCCAAAATTGAAACAAATAAAAAATTTATATGTAAAGAAAATTGGAATAGAATAGTAATTGAAGACCAGCCCGTGGGCCTTGAAGTGCCCCGGAAGGTTCCGGAATAGTAGCTACCTTTCATTAACCTGCCAAATCTCTCTCCTATAAATAAAGGTCCAGCTCCTTTCTCTAACGCATCAATATCATAAATCTCGTGTTTAGCACAATCAATCCTACTCCCAAATACCCAAATTCGCTCTTATTTTCCCTTTAATCACTCTCAGAATGCAAATCTTCGTGAAAACCCTAACCGGCAAGACAATCACCCTCGAGGTGGAGAGCTCCGACACGATCGACAATGTCAAGGCCAAAATTCAAGACAACGAAGGGATCCCTCCGGATCAGCAGCGCCTGATCTTCGCCTGAAAACAGCTGGAGGATGGTAGAACCCTAGCCGATTACAACATCCAGAAGGAGTCGACGCTCCATCTGGTGCTCCGCCTCCGCGGTGGGATGCAGATCTTCGTCAAAACCCTAACCGGTAAAACAATCACTCTGGAAGTTGAGAGCTCCGACACAATCGACAACGTCAAGGCAAAGATTCAGGATAAGGAAGGCATCCCACCAGACCAGCAGAGGTTGATTTTTGCTGGCAAGCAGCTCGAGGACGGGCGGACCCTGGCTGATTATAACATACAGAAGGAGTCCACTCTTCATCTGGTTTTGCGCCTTCGTGGTGGTGATGGTGATTTCTTAATTGAGATGCTTGTTTGATGTGTACGCCCCTGCTATATGGATGTTATATTTGAATTTTATGATGCTTTGTATTTCAAATTCCGGACCTTATGAATAAATGAACAATGTTTAGTATAATAATTTTCATGATGAATTGCTGTTATTTGCTTGCTGTACATTGTTCTTGTGATTGAATTGTTGGAACTGATGTGCTTTAGTATGTTAGTCAACCTTCCAGATTATGCTTGTTTTTGTTACCTTCAGGCAATTGAAATTCGATTTGAACTTGTGAGTCCTTAGATTTTCTAAATAATGTTATGGTATAAATATTTGTTGGGATAACTGCAACTTTTGTTGTGTAAATTGGTGTCACAGTTGAGTTTCTAAAATCAAGAGCGAGATAAGGCTTTATCTTTGAACCACTAAGATGGTGGTTGCAATTTATGCCAGGATGTTGCAGGTAAGCTCATGTTGCCCACTTATCTTATATAGAGAAGATACCTTCAACGAAAATGGGATGTCCGCAATTTTGTTTGTTCACCAGTTAATATTTGTTACCCTTCAGACAATTGAAATTCTATTTGAACTTGCGTCCTCAGATTTTCTAAATAATGTCATGGTGCGACTTTATGAACAATCATTCGTGTCACAAGACGCCTCCTAAAATTCAAGAGTGCAGCTTATGCTACTCTTTTATTGGGTGTCAAAAATGCCTATGCAGAACTTTCCAAAACATCTTTTATTTAATAATGTAGCTAATAAGTTGATTGGCCTTTCTCTGGTATCAAAATGTCGAATGGGCACATATCAAAATGTTGTTAATGTTTCGCTGCATCTATGATGCTCGAGATTTACTATGCTCTAGAGAGATATCATTCTCTTGAGTTATCCGTAGCTTCCCATCCGTGTGCTTGTTGTGGTTTTGTTGCTCTTTGAAAATTGTGTGATGTAAATTCCTTTGTATCTTGTGGTTGTGCATGAGAATATTTTTAGGCTCTGGTTTGTGCTTGAGGGTGAAGGGGGAAGGGTGATAGGGTGGGTAAAAGAAGAGAATGTTTGTTAGGTGATTGAGGAAATTTATGGGGAGAGTTAATGGAATGAAACTTTTGTGGGATTCAGTTTCATTGTATAAATTCAAATTTTATATGACTATTCAGCCTTCATTTGTGAACACGAATTTCTCTGACAAGAATTTTCCAAATCCTTGTGTGATTCTTGCAAACCCTTTGTTTCATCTTCAAGTAAGAAATAACAAAGCATTTATTTGTTGTTTCCAAAACAATGATAGGGAGGAACTTATATGGAGATATAAATTTCCCCTAAATATAAAATACTTGGCTTCGTGAACTTGTAAGGCAATAATTTAATTAAACAATTAAATATAAATTCAAATAATGTCAATTCTCATTTTATTACAATTTGAATAGACCAAATGCAAATACTGTGTCGGAATTGAATAACAAAACGGAGAGAAAATAACAACCAAGTTTAAGTTAAATTTAACATTTGTTCCTTCCTGATTTTAATATGTCATTTTTTTTCTTTAATTTAAAGTTATTTGAACAAGAAGTATGTAAAAGAAGGGCTTTTCTACAAAGATTTATCCAATGTACTTGTCTGTAGATATCATCTTAAATGAATGACATATGTTATATAGAAAATATTATTTGTTCATTTAATACTAATATTAATATTAATTTGTCAATATTTCATTTGACCTTCGAATTTTAAAAACATTAAAAATATATGATAAATCTGTAAAACCCCCCAAAAAACTGAAATAAATAGAAATGAATTAAAAAAATTGAATAAAATGTAAAAAATATTAAATTATTTAAAATAAATATTTCATCTATATATTAATGCAAAATTCTCCTATCATATGTGTCTCTTTCTCACGCTTTGTTAGTTTTGGAAAAAATTCTGGTGATTCGGTATCATCCGAACCTAATATTTACCTAATTTAATATTTTATTTTTATTAAATTTTACCTAATTTAATATTTTTTTAATATTATATTTTGTCCAATTTAATATTTTCCTTTATTACATGTTACCTAATTTAATGTTTTCTTTAATATATTTTGCCTAACTGAATATCTTTCTTTTATTCTACTAATATAAAATATATATAAGTTATAGAAATTTTAAAAAAAATCTATATAAGTTGAATTAATTTTTTTTATAATAAAAATTGAAATAATATTATTTGAATTCTAAATATTTATTTAAAAAAATACGAGTTATATAAAATTATTACAAAAGAAGAATAAATATAAGAAAGATAAATTAATTCTTTTCTATCTAATTCTAATATAATTAAATGAAAATAATATTAAAAATATATATGATAAACTATTTTTACGCCAAAAAAATAAAGAAAAACATAAAGATAAAATAAATTATAATATATTATTAGGCATAGGAAAATAAATATTAAATATATTATAATTTTTTTATCTAATCTCAATATAATGTATTGATACACACATTATATATCTGTACGAACAAATTAGTGTTTAACGCAGAAAAAAACTAAAAATAATAATAAGATAATATTACATATACTACAAGTTAGATGCACAACGTATCACATATTCACATGTGACACGCGAGTTTTGTATGTTTTACATTTTTTAAAACTCAGTTTTTTACTAGTTTCTCCTTCAAGTTAAGGGTATTTTGATATATTTTACAACTAATTTCGTGACTCAATGTAAAAAAAAAAA